>JANKHO010000507.1:0-21218 GCA_027627235.1 Agrocybe chaxingu | reverse complement strand
TCGCGGAGGCGATGTGCCTTGGACAGAAGATTGAAGACTTCCTTCGCTTCCGAGGGTGTTGGATGTTCGAAATCAGGGGAATGGCGATTCAGCGACGAATGATGATTGAAGCTTCAGCTTCTTTGCCGTCTGGGACGAGCCTGGGGTTGCATTTATTTGAATGGGGAGTTGAGGATGATCAGACGGAGATTGGGCTGAGGTGCTTGCGGCGAGAGGTGTTGTTGAGCGTTTCCTCTTGAGCCCAAGTCCCGAGCTACGTGTCGACATTTGACGGGAAAGAGCTCGGTTCCTTGATATCAAAATAAGTACCGGTGTATTCGCTGCCTGTTATTAGCTAACCACTCGACGGGAATAGCTGGGAGCACGGCCAAGGTATGTTCGATGAGCTGATGATGAGAGTCGGAAGCATGAGACGCGTGACTCCCGAATGTTTGATGTGACATCTCGCGACCGTGACTAATTACGCCGGGCCGGCGCCATCTCGGCGCTCCTCTTGCTCTGCCTCGTTGCACCTCCTCATGGCCGCGTCGTATGGTTTGGCGGTGTAAAGACCTGGTGTTGACTCGGGGTTCTTCCGCAGGCACTGCACATGATTATTTTCTTCCCGCGTCCTATCAAACATATCTTCGGGCTGCTTGGGAATATCTGTACAGGCATTTCAATTGCCCGTCCTCACATACGATATCATGATGGTTTATAGCAGCGTGATAGCGGAGGGGGCTCGTTTGGGAAGGTTATAGAGCCGAGGTCTCTCGCCGTTGACGGGCTTGGGCGTCTCAAAGTTGTTGCTAACGAGTTCACGGAGTGCCCGTTAATCTGACCAAAACTAGACTGGAACATTAGCCTTCAAGCTTCGGGGACGACATTTCGTCTGTCTATCCAGAGCTAAGTCTTGAGTGGGCCTGACGTCCTCCCGGAAACTCTCCCGGAAAATGCTCGACAATCCGACTATACCATACCCTACAGAGAACAAGGCCATCTCCTAGCGCAGCGCAGTTCGTACATCGATAACATCATGATCTCCAAGACCCGTCTATCTATTTTCCTCCATTTTTCATCAATTTCCCTCCTTCATCTCCTCATACCCCGACGGAACTTGATCCCATAACACATACGCGATCCTCCGTTCGCTTCTATCCGACACACGTTCACGACCATCTGCCGTCCAAGTATGACGTCGACACCGCGCCTCATGAGGATCCTGCATGCGAGCTTGTAGCCCTATACCACTACTCTACCCTACCCTATCCTCATAGTACCCGGAAAATCAGATTCTCTGGAGAACAGTGTGGCAGTGACCGACGTTCATCTCCGGACGGCGCCCTTGAGTGCAGGCGTCCTCATATTTTACCGGAATAAAGTCAATCGCGTCAAGGTGTTCCTGCAGGTCGCTAGGCGGGAGATGAACGCGCGAAACCGTGGTGTACGCGATACAGGAGGTTTTCGGGATGATTCGGGTGGGGAGGAGAGGCGTCCCGACGATTGCCAAGTGGGGATGTAAACACGCGTCATTGCCGAGAGAGATGTGCCTGTCGCGGCCCTGGACGCGCGTCGCGTCGCGTCTCGCGCAATAAATGAGCTCGATCTTCGCGTCGCTCCCACACGAATGAGACCTATAAGTCTGTTACAAGCACCGCAAGACCATTCTCACCATTTCTCTTTCCTGATGACGTCCCTTCTAGCCCGTAATATTCGCATCGCAAGACCACAAGCTAGCATCTCAGACTCCATCTCATCGATCTCTCTAACTGCAAGCGTCCCCTCGGCGAAAACCACAGACGATATGTCCACTCCTATCGCCTCTAATTAACACCACACAGGCCCTACCTCCTTCTCAGCTTCGCACATTGTCCTCAATACATTGTTCGCCCGTTGCAGCAAAACGCCGATTGATCCCATATGTGCGGTAGGAATAACCTCACGTCTCATCAGCCTCCTAAAGGCCTATCTATTCCAGCACATGTCCACGAGCCAAGTCATAACTCATGAGGAAGGACACTATCGCCCATTAATATTATATTGGAATCGGAGGGAATGACTACCCTCGGGGCACGAAGGTGACACGCTCAGAAGCGCGAATGCGCGCCACAGAGATCAAAATTGATGCCCTTCCCGCGGTCCATCCGTGAGAGCCTCCACAGAATCCACGCCATCCAAAGAAGGAATCGCCTTCCCGATTCGTCCTGCGAGACTTCTCCGACTCACTCACGAGCGATGACTCGACGCGAGAACGCGTCCACGCCCACCCTGTCATCCGCCCGTGTCAGGTCAGCGCCGGATGTTACAGTTCATTTCGAGGAATTCTCTCGATCTGGCTTCTCTACTTAAATACTTCTTCCTGGATGACTGGGTGCTGTTCGTATAGATAGATAGATAGGTGCGCCGGGAGATGTATATTACATAGACATTGATATCATTTATGAGAGAGAGCGATGTGCAGCTGCTCATGTGCTCGCGGTGACATGACGCTCGGCGTTCCCTATGGAAGGGGAAGTTGGCGCTCACGACACAAAACGCTAAATGGCATGGGTACGAGGTACGGTGTCTACGGTACGACTCACTCACGCGAGTCTCCTGACATTCGACGTTCGTGTGTAAGGTATTATCTGTGATTGGCTTAAACCTTACTGCCCCTTACCGCGTCGACTCCGAGTCGTATCACGTACCCTGCGTTCGCGTACCGTGAAAATGGCCACCCATATCCTCTCTAAACGCGCCTCACATTGTCTTTTCGAAGTCTCTTACCATCTCTCGCTTGGAGTCATGATCAAAAAGCATATTCGACCGGCGCGTCCCACCCCACCGAATCCCGCGACGCGACATTAAACATCTTGATCGAAATACTTGACGCGAGCCTCTCTGGCATATTGCGTATTCACGGCGCCTTCCCATTATCCGTTCCCTTTATTCCCTTGTCATAGCCAGATGAATATGACGCATACGCGTACCTGCGGGTGTCGCGCTCATTTAGCCCGCCTCTGATCGTGGTTAGCGCGTCCATAGCAAGGTCTAGCCCTTCGTATATGTAGATGTAAGGCAATATCGCATATCTAACCGCAAAATCATCTCGTTCTCATGAGATTGGAGGAACAGAGCGCAATATATCACTGATCAACGGCCTCGTTCCGAGTCGATTCACTTCACCGACAGCGGTGAGCATTGTTCGCCTCATAAGTAGAATAAACAAACTCCCCTATCGCTCGCTACACGAGGGCACTACATTACACTATGCAACCTAGTCAACGCTGATACGCTAAGTATACAGCAACACGCGCCCGATTCCCGAGGACGAAGCTTGCTTAACGCGTCGGATATCGCGTAGTCAATTCCGTCGCTGATCCATCTCGCATCCCGGATCACGCTCACGAGTCACAACGGACGGAGTGACGGCGCTTTCCATGTTCGTGGGTTCAGTGGTTCGTTTGTTCGAGGCACGAGTGGAAATCCACCTCCCGAGATGAGGCCTCGGTATCATCCATTGACCCGTGCATCATCGTTGGTTGTAGTCATCGTTGGTTGGAGTCATCAGGCGCCGGGCGGACGTTACGTTGGTGGCGCGTTCCGTTGGTTGCTCTCATCGTTGCCTTCATTATGGATATGTTGACTAGGGCGTCCGACCAAGGCAGCGACGAGGAGGAATTCGGAACAAGGTAGGGAAGGAAGACGGCGACGACGACGAGGGCAGAGGGCACCGCGAAAGCGCAACTCCCATTTCTCCCTGACCGCTAGTAGTAAAGTGGTCATAGTGAAAGTGATAATATCATCATCGTTGTTAATTTCCGTGGGGGTTACTACTAGAGTATGTAGTAAACTCCAGTGTCTGCGTCTCGAGTTGGCTCGAGCTCGGATTGTCTGAATTCCAATTTCAATTTCATCCAATAGACGGATACCTACCTCTCTCTCAAAAAAAAACTGTATCGATATTACTCATTCTCAAATTCATTCAACGAAGTTTGCCTCGCATCGGCGGGTCTCCGAGGCCATGGGAAGGAGAATGGATTGATGACTAATGATACCATATATATCGAATATTCCCATATATAGATATGATTATGTCATGCGGCCAATTCCTGCCGACCAAAAATTTATAACTCCGTCAGTTTTGAAGCAAATAAAAATCGGTCTTGCAGTTTTGTTCGTATCATCAAATGATGCATTTCTGTAAGAGGAATAAGAAAACGGGGAAAATCTGGAGCCGAGATTTTGATTGTCCCAAAGTAGCGGTGACTAAGATTGTTGCACCATAGGCAGACCCGCATTGTCTGCGAGCACCTACAACTTCCGGAGCTCAACCCCCCGGGGATATCCTAAGCCCAAAGAGCCCATCCATCATCGTCGGCGATCATAACCCCAACATAGACGACGAAAAACGAATCAGCAATGGAAAGAACGATGATCCTGGTGGCAAGACCAGAAGTTTTGCAGAAGAGAATCGATCCGAGACGTTGCGAGGTTCTAGCCAGGCTTACTTACACAACCTGCAACGTCGGAACGGGGGACCACTGAGACGCAGCGCATTCTCTCGCCTTGGCTACATATTGACAGAATAGACAGTTGTGCACCTCAAATGCTAGGGAAATCAGAAGAGGCGCCCGATTGCTTGATTAGGCTCTACCCGCCCTCCTCGTGAGCCCTCGTATTGCTCGATGGCTCTTGCATTCCGCCTCAGCGCCAAGCGGGCGTGCAAATAGAAAGGTCCGACAGCACGCGTTCCATAATATGAATCCTTTCGGAATCATTTGACGCACTCTGGTTGAACGCTAATTCAATTGACCATTCCAGTGCGGGTGTCCGTCTTTGCGCTGATGTTGGCTGATGTGGGTCGTGAAGCACGTCGCTGGGGAAGAGAAGGAGGTGGTAGACAAAAGAACGAGAAGGTTCATGTCGTCACCAGAGGTCCAGACACGGCGCACGCGGTCGGGGCGCACAAGTGTCGGAGGGCTCTCCTTATACAGCCGCTGCCGTTATAGAGACATAGAATTGATGCCGTAAGAATCAGTGATGGCGTCCAATCTGGGATAGAATGTGGCGTTCTCTTTCCATCTGGAGTTCGGAACCGCTCAGGGTCATCAGAAGGGTCCAGAGGATGGCACGAAATCGGGGACCATAATTTGTCAGCGGAGTCGCCGACGGGGTCACCTGCAGCCTCCGTATGTTGCCCGCCAAGTGCTAATCAGCACACCGTGAGGAATCGGTGCAGTCGTCGGTCCATCGTGACCTGCGCAGGGTTCAGCAGGGTTTACTTCATTCCCCCCCAATGATAAAATTGGATGTAAATTGGATCGCCGGCATGGTTTTAGACTTTATCGAGCTGGTATTTCGTGTGCAATAAGTGCGATGGAATTATTAGAAAACCGTCGGGCTTTGATAAGAAATCGAAGTTCATGATGTTCCCATCACAACCTCCGCTGATGCCCATTCTCTGTCGCCTATTATCCATGGACCTGAATAGAATTGCAAAAGAGAAACGCACTTAGCTGTCCGTGAACAGGTTGTTAGTGTCCACGTTATCGTCTTCGACCACGAGGAAACCCCAGGGAAGGACGGACTCAGCGCATCGTTATTGTCTTTGCTGTCCGCTTCGTCCGGGGTGCCTTCCTCGTCTAACAGCATCTTTCAATACAAATTCACCGGATCGTCAATTACGGAGATCTATGATCTTTCCTGGTCCTCTCCGGTAACGTTCCGAACTCCGGGGACCGGGGGAAGCCTTTGGCAAATAAGGTCAAAGTCAGCGGCCGCCAAAATATCGAGAAACGTCGTACTTGGTTCTGACGGGCTTGGGGGTCAGAGGGCAAATCAAAGAACACCCAGACTCGCTGGTTATGATCACCCAAGGTATTACCCGCCACAACCAGGGTGCAAGGCTGCCGCTATATGCCGACGAAATATGCAGAGTTGGTGTATTGGTCCGGACCACGGACAAGCGGAAGTACCTCTTTGAGGGCCTGTGGAAGCTCTCAAGAGATTCGCAGCGCAGATAAATGGAACGAATCCGTTCCTGTGCTGTGTTGAGCTCGAGATTGCCACGCGTACAAGCGGTACCGGACCTAAGGTTTGAGAGGGCGAATGCACTGCGATCAGTGTTTGGTGTTCCTGGAAAACAGGACTAAGCGCCCTCGGAAGATTCCATCACGCAAGCAGTAGGGCGGATAACTTACTACTGGCACCAGGTGGTATGTGCTCCATTTTCGCCACAGGCCTTGGCGAGCACTTGGATTGGCAATTTAGCCACCAACGTCCGACGATAGGTAAGTGGACCGGGCAGAGTCGAATGAAGAGGCAGCCGACCTCCATTGCTGAAAACTTCAACGAAACGTCAACGTAAGTCTACCCCCGAATGATCGCTCTCGCAGCCAGTCAGTCGCTTGTTCAGTCGTCAGACATTACGTTCGCCATACCTAAGAGTTCCCCACGTTCTCCGAGTCCGCCATTCGCAAATGATATCAAGCTCAGAGGTCCTATGATTCTGGCAACGTAAGGTGAAGGGTCCTCAGCGTTTTAGTGGCAAGAGGGTCCTGGTGGCGGCCATTTAACTATATTGAACACTTGAACACCACAAGAATTTGGACCCACTTGTTCCTGGACCTGCCATGAACAAGTCGGTATCTCTTCATGGGGTGCTCCTGGGATGCTCTGGAGTCCAGAGACGATTCGCCATTGGCCACCGGCTATGAAGGACACCGCTCGTCAAGTCTTCAAGAAGATGATTGGCTCTTGAGTCGTGGGCCGACGATAGGCCAGCTGGGATAGTGATGAAGCGTCGGAAGGTCTGGCCAATAAGTGCAGAGAGTGGCATCATCCAATCATTGAAATTATCCTGATATCGTGATTGCAGCTTGAGAGGTAATATACATGTAATCAAGTCCTTTTGGAGGTTATACATCAGTTCGTGTATAGCGAACACGAAGTTGAGATACTCACCTGTACGGAACGTTGCAGAGTGGTATGGAAGTGGAGAGCGCGGTGAGTATACAATTGAAGAAGGGAGGACACAAGATGCTTGCAGATAAATAGCGACACAAAAGAGAAGGGAGTCCGAAGGGGTGAACAAGATGGGTGGCTCGTTATGCGTCGTCTGTCATAATGGCGAAAAATTCTTGCTCGCTGATTTCACCATCTTGGTCCAGGTCGAATTCGTCGATCATAGCTTTCCTGTTTCCCCGATGAGAGGATTGTCGGACCGTGACCATGACTCGAACTCACAGCTCGTCATCCTCCAACCTGTCCCCAATCTCCTTCGCCACGCGTCTCAAGTTTCGCAGACTAATCTTGCCCGTGTTGTCGTCGTCAAACAACTTAAAGGCTCTTCGGATTTCTTCCATTGGGTCACGTTCCAATATTCGTTCGCTCACTAGAAGAACCGTGTCAATTCGTAGATAACGACAACGTAAACACGTATCAGGCAGAACAAGCTCAGTGCCAGGTCCGCCTGACGCGTCACGACAGGACGAAGGAACGCGTCAACTCACTGATTTTTGCGAAGTCCTGAAACTCCATCAGACCTGAATTGTCCTTGTCATGATCCCGCAGCAGCTTCAGGACTTCAGCCTTCTTGAGGTCGAATCCGAGTGCCCGCATTGCAACCTTCAATTCGTGGTAATCCACACAACCATCTTTGTCCGTGTCAAAGAGCTCAAAGGCCTCTTTGATCTCCTGCTTCTGCTCATCTGTGAGCTCTGGACGCGAGTGTGTTCGGCGTTTGGCCTTCTGGGCGGCTGAGGAGGTGTACATGGTCCTTGCTGGTGGTTTTGGTGGCTCTGGTGGACAGAGCTGGACAGAGGTGACAGCATCACACTTCGGCGCGTGGCACGTGATATGTCACTTAAGGTTCACTGTTTGTGGAAGGTTGCGAGCCTAAGTATGGCTCTCTTCTCAATCCGCTCATTCTGAAGGCGGCGGGTGTCATGCGCTTGTTATCGCTCTTCCATCTATGAATCTCCCGTCCTAATTCCTCTCCAATATACTCCGCCTACTTTTTGGATACCCGCCTTTCTTGGATACCTTAATACTGGAGCACTTTCAACCCCGCGACGATACCTGGACACACCATGGCCGCCTCAAGGGACAGGGTCAGTCGGTTGACCTCGTGGACAGTGCTTTTCCTAAATGTTTGCCGGTCTTAACAGGATTCTTTCTCCGATTCTGTCACAGCGAGCGATGCTGGATCATCGGGTATGTTGTGGGTCCAGTTTTCTGGGCAGATTTTGCTGAGATTTGAGTGCAGATGACTCATGGATCTTTCCAGTGAGGAAGAGAAGTGAAGATTCCGCTCGCACGCCTACCCCAAGAGGCAAACAGCACACAACGCGATCACAGGACGTTTCGCAGTCGACATCCGCCCTTGGCTCTTTGAGCACGCCCTCTAGCTCAAGATATCCGTACAGTCAAGAGGTCAAAGAGACAAGGCAGAGTCCAAACAGTGAGCAGTATTTGTCTTACTTTTAGCGGGTTTCAATGCCAACAATCATGGTAGTTGGTGGTCTTCAACGAAGTCAGACGTATCCGCAACCTAGCACCCCTTCTAAGTCTTCAAAGGAACGTGCCACCCCAGCTGGTACCCCGACAAGCCGTGGTTCTGCAATCGAAAATGCCTTCAAGAAGCTGAATCTTGGTTCTAATGATGTATCCGGTGTGTATTGCGGCCTGCTTATTCCCTCACGAACACTCTGACCTTTCATGCAGCCCCTCCTACACCGAGTAGATCGCAGAGTACGTCACAGGTAATATACTGTTTGCATCCAGGCGGACACAGAAATCTCAGGTTTTGCTTCAAACAGGTCAGCAAACCTGTCGTAATATACATTTCTTCCGACGAGGAAGACTCGGAGGAAGGTAAGCAACTACTTTTTCCTCCTTTGATAATTCGGAACTCATCAATGCACAGAAATCCCAACCGACAACGAGCCTATTCAGCAGCCAACCCGTCCTTCCTCGTTCTATGATGATCCCTCAGCGAGCTCTGCCCCCTCATCCCAGTCGTCCATTAATTCACTTTTCTCCTCTATCTCGGCAATCAGCAGCATATCCTCTGTTGGGCTTCCCGAGCAAACGAATGATGTTTTTTCCAGCTGCAATGTGGACGCTACTAAATACCTTGCGAGCATAAAAAGGTCTCGAAAGACGTCGGCCTCAGACACTGGCGTTCGGGACACGTTTAGTTCTGATGAGTCGCCAATTTCACCGAACGTCACTTCCCGGAAGAGACGCCCGCAGAAGCGGGACGTGGATGTCCCAATCTCAACCACAGCTGTCGCCATCCCTAAACGCGAGCTGAAAGGTTCTTCCGTACCAATTCCCCCCGTCCTTCAACAGGCTGCAGCGCCATCTAAGCCATCTCCCACTGTACCGCCCGAGGTCGTTCGGTTTGTGAACGGCTCGCTTTGTGCTGACCTCGATGAGGCATTCATTGGTGGACAATGCGTTCGAACTCAGAAAATGCTTGATGACTACCGCATCGAATGGGGCACGCAGTACGAGCTAGCTCGCGGCGTTTCAAATGGGTCTTGGACGTGGGATGAAGTAAGAGATCACATCCTGGAGCTGAGGGGCAAGAACGCCGATGCCGCATATAAGGTCGACCGAGTCATGACTCGCAAGAGTTCTCTTTTGAAGTCTGGCCTTGCAATGTGGTATGCATATGCTCCTTTACCCTGCAACCTATGAGGTTTAGTGATATTTTTCAGGGAAGAACTTGATCGCGAGCAAGCTGCGATTCTCGAGAATAAAGGTCGTGGTTTGGGTCTGATGGGCGAGTGGCAAGGCGAGCCCAACTGGTATGGTGGTAGGATCCAGCAACTTGGTCATCTGGTCAAAGAAGGAACAACATACAAGGTCGTCCTTGAAAGGATGGAGAAGAAACGATCTCATCGCTTTGCTCGCTATTATGGATCCCGACGTTTCATCCAGATCGGCATCCCGGAGGACCTGTTGAAGAAAGAGAATGCCGCCGTCAAGAACTTCGTCAAGCGCAAGTTCATTCTCTGTGGTCGGGTGTTTGTCCCTTTCCACTCGAAAGACAAGCACATCTACTTGGTGGAGACAGATGAGAACTGCGGTCGGTCGAGTCAAACCTGGTGCGGCGACCTATCTCGGCGTCCATTCAACGAGTTCATCAATTGGCATAACCCCCTGGATCAACATAAAAATTTCAATCAGGTGGGTGGTGTATATCCTGTGCTATGTTCCGGTTTGATTCAATTACTCTTCAATCTCAGGTCATTAGCAAGTGGGCTACTCGCTTCGCTTTAGGACTATCAAATTCGGTCCCTGTTTTGGAATTCGAGGAGGAGAATATCTTCTTCATCAATGATATTCGTATGTCCTACCTGTTCATGATTTATGACAATTCTTATTGTTGTGGCAGATGCCTCCGATTGGCCCAAGGATAAGAAAGGCGCACCTGCAGAGAAGGTCATGACGGATGGCTGCGGTCTCATTAACCATGCTGCCTTGGTTCTCATTGTCCGGACCATTGGACTTGAAAGCCTTCCAGCTGGCATCCAAGGCCGTATCGATGGTAGCAAAGGCTTTTGGATTCTCCACCCCACTGACGACTCGACTGTGCCAAAGATCTGGATCCGCGATTCTCAAAACAAGATCAAGAATCATTCCTTTGACCGAGCTCACAGAATCTTCGACCTCCTTGGACCATCTCGCCCTTCGCATTCGATTGCTCTCAGTGCACAATGTATTATCAATCTGTTCTCGAATAATGTTCCGCAAGACCTTTTGGTCCACTTGATGGAACAAGGCCTCATGGACGAAATCATGCCTTTGCTTGACTGGAACAACCCCTCGCCTCTCGCCATGCTGTTCCTGGCTAACGCAATCAGCAAATGCGGTAATATCCCTGGAGCCAGAACTCAACGACTCACAGCGTCGCTTAGCCGTGCACTTGGATTGAAGGGTCGTGACTGGAAGGACGAGCCCGTACCTGAAGGATCAGAGAAACAAGATGAGCCCGCTGCATACACCGGACGCCATCCATACAGTGGTGGTGCATTCACTTTTTTATTATTAATAATTCCTTGGCCTCATGTACCTCTCGCCTACAGCCCCTCTCGCATTGCATGAATGCGCTTATGAGCTCCTTCAAGCCGGTTTTCATCCGTCAAAGAGCAAGATACTCCAGGAAAAGATCGGATATGTTGTGACAACGACCATTAACAGCACGGTAGAGAAATACCGGATTCCAATCCCAGAGTCGGTTTGTGCATTCGTCGTGCCTGGTACGATTCGTCGACTATTTCTCTTCCGTGGTCTGACCAGCGAGTAGATCCACTGGGGGTGTTGGAGGAAGGGGAAATCTATTATCGATTCTCTAAACCTCGTAAAGATCCGAAGACCGAGATGTTGGTGCATGTCCTAGAAGGAGATGTTCTGGTACGTCGTGTTCTCTCTGACAGTTCTATTCAGCTGAGCTCCTGCAGATTGGAAGGTATCCGATCCACCTTCCTTCTGACGTTCAGAAGGTCCACCATTTCACTAAGCTTGAATTCAGCAGTTGACTTCCTATACAGGTGAAAGCTGTAGCCAAACGCGAGCTCGACAAATGGGTCGATGTCATCGTCGTCTCGACCAAGGGCGCTCAGAGTCTCCCGAGTTTTCTCTCCGGCGGAGGTGCACTTCTTTCTCTTTTTGGTGTGCTGATGCTTACTTTTATTCGTAGATATGGATGGAGGTAAGCAGGAATAACGATTGACAAGAGAACTACCTTACGACATGCTTGTCAGATGAACCCATCATCTTCTATGACCTAGAGCTTGTGGAATGTTTCGACTCTAAACCGTTGGCTGAAGCACCGCCCGACTTCATGGAGAATAACTTCGACCGTGATGTAGAGTCAGTGGGAAATTTTTGCACTCGTATCGCAAACGCTTCTCCCCGATCTGCCGGCGAAGCATTCCTGGAGGTCTTAGTTGCTAATCTCAGCGAATCTCAGAAGGGTCTATATGACATGATGCACGGCAATGCCGTCGTCAAATATGGGTATGGGCATCCTGAGACCATCCGGCTGGCCTACATGTATGTGTCCAGCTCTGGATCTTACTCGTTCACTCGCTCAATATTGAAACCATTAGTTTCTCCACACTTCTCGATGCGAGTAAGACCGGTCGTCATCTGAAAACAGGCGTATTCAACAAGGATATGCGCCAGTTTGGCCATCTATCCAGACTCGGCACCTCTTCTTCGGACATTCTGTCGATCCTCAAAGCTGCTGGAGAAAGAAAAGGCGAGGCGCTCCAGCAGCAATTCCTGGCGCAATCTGGCAACGGCGACGCGGCACCTCGTGGATCTGGCGGCACTGACAAAGATCTTCTGAAGCCGTACAACGTCATTTCCGCCTTTTCCCTTCATAAGGTGGATGGCAAGGTCAATGACTACTGGGAGGAACTCAACAGAGTTCGCGACCATGTCAAGATTGCTGAGAATATCTGGCTCGAAGCTTGCAGGAACAATCAGCAATCGCCCGTGAAAGGCGGAAAACGGAGCAAGAAGGCAGAAAAAGAGGTGATGATGCTTGACGCCAGTCGCAAGTATGCAGAGCCCATTGACGGGATCAAACTCATCCCCAATGTTGAAGAAGTCAAAGCATCATATGCTTACACTGTCCGGAGGAGCTTCGCTTTTAGTGTCGCTTTCAATGAGCTTTGCCACATCAAAGCTCTAGCTTCTCCTGGTGGACATATACCTACACTCCGAATGTTTGCGGAGGCGCAAGGGTTCAACTCATCTTACATGAGAGCTGCCACACATTTCGAAGAGGAGTAGATTTGATCCTTGCCTCGTCAACGTCTCCATCATCCTTGCTTGGCTCTTAGTACTCGAACTTTGTTGACCATTTCTTGAATGCGGCACCCCCTTTTTTCTTGGCTACGACAGATAGAAGTTTGGTTTGGCTCTCTTCCGAGCTTGGTTACTCTCGTTCTTGTTACATTTTGCATTGACACTCGTATCATCGCCCATTCACACTGTACCATATGCATTTCCCCATTGTTATTTCAATTTGTTTGTATCTTACGTTGATATTATAGTTCTCATATATCGACGCATGTAGTCCATACGCTGTTGAGCATTTGTTCGTTCGGACAACCGTTGTGATTGTGAATAATCATGAGCACTGCTGGCAAGAAGATTGACTCTGAAAGACCATAAGAATGAATTAAATGATACACGAAAACGGACAACTGAAAGGCAGCGTCCTCCGCTCCAAAATGCCAAACGAGACCACCCAATAAAGACGTCTACCATCATTGTATGATGTCAAGCATCCAGCTCGGGCAAGTGGACAGCTCCAAGCCACGCCAGGATAATCTCCACTCGCGGGCCATGTAAAGGAATGTTGATAGGCGCAGGCTTCTTCTTACCCCCAGATGCTGCTTTCTCCGCAGCCGCCTTCTCCGCGCGCTCGCGCTGGCGTTTGAACACTGGTGCCAGCAGGATCCTCGCACAATCCAGAGCCTCCGCAGCATCAGCGCGCCTGTGGGGCTCAGATAGATCATGATGGGCTTCGTCGTCAAGTGCTTGTTGAAGAGAGTCGACACGGAAGGCGTGCCCGTTGCAGGAGCCGGAAGGCTTGAGGTCGGTACCCTCACCATTCCGGTCGGTTGACGAGGAAGAAGACGAACCGCCCTCGCGAGCTGAGTCATCGAAAGAGTGGTTGAGGCCACTTATTTCAAGAAAGTGTCCATTGGAGGTCGAAGTCGAAGGTCCAATACCATTCGACATACTGTTCTTCCTGGTGGTCGATCGTGACGAAGAGGCGGTACTTCCGTGAATCAAATCATCCAAAGCATAGTCCGCACGTAAAGCATGTCCATTGAGAGATTTTGAGGAAGCCGAGGCGGCTATGCCGTTACTGATGCCAGTAGTCTCGCTCTTCTTGGTAGACGAGGATGAAGAACCCGTAGCACGATCTTTCTCTTCACTCTCACTGCAGGAATCACTTCGCTTGATGGTAGGCACTGCAGGAGAAACAGGAGGCGGCGGCTCGATGGCCAACCTTGCCTTACCCCGCTGAGCAGACAGCGAATGTGGTTGAATGCCAACCTTCCACCCACCAGCGAGTCGCTCAAGGACCTCGATGAATTCAGCCTGGGACATCGACCTCGGAGGGAGGAAGATGGGATACCCTTCCAGTCCATCGACAACCAGGGCAGTGCGGATGAAGGCAGGGAGGAGGTTCGCGAAGTCTGCAAGCATGAGCTGGCAAATGAGGACACTGAACATGGACTCGACCAGTAGGGGATGATAAGTCGTAAACATCGCTGGGGCATCTGTCATAGGTGGTGGCATATTGTTATGATTTCCAGGGCGAATCGACTCAGATAACAGGAAGGCGTATTCGGTCTGGAAAGCGAGGTCTCCATCGGGCATGGCATTAGGCGATTCCAAGGAGTCAAAATGTGCAAGGAACTTCTCGTGGTCTCGAAGACTCTTCCTGAGTAGTTGCGTGATACACTCTCTGAATGGCTTCTCCCCTAGGGCCTCCATGTACGCGGCCAATTTCTTTCCGTCCCGCTTGCCCAGAGGGCCATCTGGGTTCCCGATCTCGGTTCCTCCATATTTGCCGTTCTCAATGTAGCACAATCGGAGCTCGGCGCCGTCTACAGAGGGTGCCTTGCGGATGCCTTCGATCTTGAGGACGCACTCTCGACAAGATAGACGGCTTGCTGCAAGTACGCAGCGCCGCGAAGAAACAGAAGTTGGGGTTCAATAGGTTCAGGAGCATCATCCAAAACGGAGGGATGTTTCAGAAGAGGCTCCCCATCCGAACTGTCGAGACCATTCTCCATTGCGCTAGTACCATCTGGAGGAGCTTGACCATTCGTGCGGTTTGCCGAACTGCCCTTCCGGCGCTTGCTATGTTTGCTTGTCCGGGATTCGCTTTGGGAGCCATTATTGCGGTGTGCCATATGCGCCTTACGAACCGCCCTCGCCTCCTTGAGCGCATAGGTGAAGTCCTTCGTTGCCTGAGTAAACTCGTCACGGAAACAGTGGACGATGCCACGAGTTCGATAGTAGTGTAGACGTTGAGGATGAAGGGCGATTAATTCGTCCAGTACACGGGTAGTTGTTGACTCGGCCAATTGCCTTGGGCAGGAATATAAGTCAGGAGTGCGATTGAAACGAAATGAATGTACCGAGAGGGTATCTTCTCATGGAAGAAATGAACATATTTCGCATCCGCGTCGTGATGGTCTAGAATAATATTGAAGTCACGTCGCGAAGAACCGAAGAGTAACTAACCAGTTTTGAGCACTCGCTCAGCTACATCATCAAATACACTTCCTCCTTGCATGACCATGACACTGGAGGCTATTTCATCGTATTTGTATGCTTCAGCCAACTTCTGTACGGCAAGTACGCGTAATCGATGGATACGCGTTGGTGACATCCCAACGTTCCTACCATTTCCGTTAGGATTACCCAGAGGATTGAGGCCCAAACTCTGAGCGGCTGCCCATGGACTCCCACTTAGGCCTGAGCTCGACCTCATGGACCCCAGTTCAGCCGCCGAAAGCCCAGATGAGGCACGAACGGAGAGTTCTGCAGCTTCGTCGATAAGTCGGCGTATGTTTTTAACGGAACGGAAAACACCAGGATCAATGGGTGGCGGCGTCGCTTTACCTGGCTTTGGAGGCGGGAATGGAGGTGGAAGAGGAAGCGAAGAATATGTGGTCCGTGGAGATTCGGGTGGAGAAAAGTCACCAGGGCCATGGAAGGTCCGGTCCCGTTGTTTGCTCGAGGGTGTGCTCGGAGGTGGAAGTAGAGGCGGAAGGCGGGTGGCCTCCGGGCCAGTCAGGGTAGCAGGATCAAGGTTGAGCGTCAATAGTGAGTCGAGAAGTTCCAACGGTAATTGCAGCCATGGGCCCTGATAAATGTTGGGCTCAATTATTCCAGAAAACAGAAAAATAGAAACGTACGTGGTAAGAGCTTATGTATCTCCAATGCTTGTTCCTGCTGATGCATAGAACAGGAGGACGGCCTTCCGTGTTGCCCTCTTCATTCCCGTTGGCTTTAGACGCCGCGTCCTTCGACTTGGATGATTTCTTGGATTTCTTCTTCTTCTTTTTCTTCTGGGTGGTGGCAGCTGAGTCCTCGAGGTTTTCCACGTCAGCATACGTTGGAGAGGCTCTGCCAGAGTGCGAAACAGGCGTAGATAGTTGCGAGACAGCGTTTGGAAGGCTGTCGGTATCCGGAGATGACGGTGTATCTGCCACCGTGCTCACAGCAACAACCATCACAATTTAAGGTCTTGCAGGACGACAAGTAATCGAAAATAAAAGGTGTCTGGTGGATACCGTACGCCGCGACGGTGAATGAAGTCTGTCAAGGAAAGACGAATTCAACCTCATCTCCTCCCAGAAATTTTGTAAATATGGATAACCTATTCCCACGGTTCCCCACTGACCCTGTTACACACTGCTGACGTCAATGAACACATGATAAATGGGCTCTTCTTTCACCTGAGTCTTACTACTCTACCAAGTCGCATACAACCTCTCATAAGCGCCGTCCTCACATACTCAGCAGGGGACACAGTTGACCAAGCCAGTCCTCCAGTGTCCTCTGCCAGTGCGTGGGCTCACCGAATTTGAGTCTTGCATCGAGCTACTCATCGCTCTTAGCGACGCTATGGCTATTCCGCTGATGACTCTTTCCATAGGCCATCTAGTATCTGTTACGCGAGGGTCTTTTGCACCGAGACATTGACGTCAGTGTAAGCACTATCCTGATAGCAGAGAGCTACAGCAATGGAAGAAAAGTTGGCAGCCGTGGAACCCTAATCAATATTGGCAAGGTGAATTGCGCATGCGCGTACCCGGAAGGCATCCGTGGTAGTGACTTCAACACGGTACGACCAATAGTTGTCTAACGTAGGGAACATCACACTCACGCTTTTCTGATACAGGGAACTAGAGCCTTCCAATCGACGCACATTCTAAACAGCAGCTTGGACAACCTATAGCCGACCCCATAGTCATCTCGATGACCTGGAATGATTCTTCCACGTTCTGTGCTGGGACCCGAGCTTGGATGACGACACCAGGTAATTCTGAAAGCTTCGAAGATATTTCGATAGACGAGCCACCAGTAGAAGCACTGGGGCGACAGCAAATGTGAAGTTATCATACACAACACAACGCCGAGCTTGCACGACGGATATTATTCCTGGAAATCATCACGTTCGTGACTACCCGTCGTTGACCAGGCTAGAACGGAGTCGAGATGGCCGGCATATAAGAACCCTTCTTCGAAGAGATATCGAGCGTCAGTGATGGCGAGCGGTGCCATGAGGATGATAGCGCGATCCGCAGTCAAGTGTGCTCCGATGAATATCGAGCCTGAAGTGAATCCTATATTTAAAAAGCCCTCAGGCTGCCAGTTGGAAAGTGCACGCTGGGGGGACACGGAGCAGTCAGAAAGCGACCAAGAGCTGTTCTCGACGTCGTGGCAGCTGCATGACAAAATACTAGATTTGGCTGCCTCGGGTGTGCTGCTGGGCATCTGGTTTGTCCTCGCGCGGAGGACAAAGTGCGCATAAGTAACTATCGAGTGTGTCCTCGTTGGAGGACGATGTGCATCCTACGCTGCGTGGACGTCAGCCTCGTGTCGAGCGTTGGACTTAGAAAATTATCTATTTTATATCGACAAAGGCAACCGACTAACATCCCGCTGAGGTGGTATCTTCGCCTTGAAGCGTCAATGGTCCTGAAATCCTCTCTGTACGACCGGAATTGAAGGAGATCCTGGCAAGCGTAGTAACACAAGCACAGCAACATTAGGTCAAGGAACTCGGACGGAAAGAGGAGAATCCTCGAGAAGACGGGCAGGTAAATGATGCGACAGGAGCAGAAAACGAATTGCGACTAGGTTCCCTTCGAAGTCGGTTGGACTAGGATGTAAGAGTGAACTATGGTGATACACGATTGCGCCAAAGCGCCAGGCATTAATCGACAGAAAATAATCAGAAAGTGGGCATGAACAAGGGCACTAGGCGTTATGGCCTGGAGCCTAAGTAGAAAGGCAACCTACAAAAAAGTGAGATGTCAATATAAGTTGCATATTTTATATCGAACGTACCACGTCGTTTCTCTGCGTCAGCAAGAGCACTCCACACGTCCTACAGCCGGTCACATTTCCTCTTGATCTCTGCAACGAGATCTTGGAACCGTTGGGCTCCCTCGTCTTCCAAAATGTCGCAATCCCAGCGGTCCAACGGAGCTGTATCGGTCTCCATGTGAGGGTCAGGAGATATGCGGCCAGGAAGGATACGAGTTCGTTTGTCGTAGGAGTAGAAGGAAAGCCGCGTGCCGAAGGCGCTCACTCCGTTGAGGGTATCCAGAGGGCAGACAGGGGCTAAATCCCCCATCCGTTTCCTCATCTGATTATCGGCTTCCTCACGAGCAGACTTAAGAGCTATCTTGCTTGGCTCCTTTATCTCCACGAAAAAGACTGGTTTGTCCTCCAAACGCACTTCAAACTCGATGATGAAATCCACGGAGTCGCGAGAGTTCATGACGGAGTAGGATTGAGGAGCAACCGTGTAGTCGGAGTCGGCAGGGAAGAGGGTATAGAGCAGTTTGTTGTATGGTGCATAGTAGTCATTTTCACGAGCATTGGGAGGGACAGTGCTGAATCGCTTTGTGATCTTCGAAGACCAGGGCGCCATTTTTCGCTAGATCGTCATGAGACAGACGGTAGGAACACACTGACGAAGCGACATACGTAGGAATGTAAGGGGGTAGACGTTCAACTGTTTGCACGGCTTTGACTGACTCGAAGCAACAGATGAATATTATATAATAAACTGTATCTTCGAATTGGGAGCGTGGGAACAGCTGGTCCCTTCGGCAGGCAACCGGCATCCTATCCAAGGGCTATTTCCGTACACGGTCGTACCCCAAAGGCTCCCTACATTCGATATCAGCGCTGGCATTGTTCGTTATAGGTTTGAATTACTTTTTCCTTACATGTTCAAGCACCTGCAGCGCATGGGCAATTTGGGATTGAATCGCACGTTCTCCCACAGGTTTGAGTCAGAAATCGTCTCAAAGTGAGGAGTTATCGTTTCTTTCGAGTCTCGTTTAGGAAAAAGTCTTGTCGCGTGAAATCCGCTTTCAACCAATACATCGAGCCGATAACCTCCTCTGCGGGCTCGACATCTTTGTTTTTACAGCTTGCTGTCGCGCCAGCTCTCGATGCATGTCAAATCACTCATCAACGTCCGCACATTGGTCGTCTGTCGCTCGCACGTCTTCATACCCTTTCAATCCAATCGTATCTGCCTCCTTTCCTTCGTTTTAATAGCCTCAAAAAATCCTGCAACTTGAGCTCAGAAATTGTATCATGGAACTACGTGTGCTCCGAAAGCTTCTGCAAAACCTTCATAACTTCTTCCGACCGCACGCCTCTGCGCCTTTGTAGTCACCACCTCCTCTCTGAGATTCTTTCAACTGCCGATGAAGACCACGAAAAGATTCTTGCGATGTTTGAGGATGCTATTCGGGAGGTCGCCGCTCTTCCCCAACCATAGCTGAGCCGCCAGTGGCTCCAAGGCGACGTGCGATACCTCTGCCTCGACCGCCTCAGCCACTGAGTCCTCCCTGCTGTATCTCACCGCTGATTAAATCCTCTTTATCTGGTCTGGGGAGTTCGATCATGTTGTGGACCCCGCTGATTGTCCAACGGGGAAGAAATAGAGATTACAAAATTCCATCCAGTCTTTCTAAGTCAACGGGAATACCACGAAATGGTGATGATGACGATGATCACTTTGCTTCTAGAGGGCAGTATGTCACTTTACTTGACGTTCGCCCTGTGCGTCCATAACATTTGTAGACCGTCTTATTTATGTGGCTACTTCTATGAAACCCAGATTATCATAAGGATAACATCAGAAGAACTCTACCATGTTACTCTGTGCAGCTCCCGTGTCAGAAAGCTGAGTACTACTGCCAAGTGTATCCGGTTCAGGCGGGCCGTTTGTTATCGCGATCACGTGATGTTGCCGCATCGTTAATTGAAAACACGGTCCAAGACTCCGAGGACCGACTCCAACATCAACCGTGGCCTTTCTTCTGCTTCTCACTACTCATCCACATTGCAGGCCATACTTGCAGTGATCCATTGCTTTAGAACGCAACGGACATAAAAACGGTCGCATAAGTAAGCTTCCTTGCCCGATCCAGCTCCCTCGGTTCTGAATCCGAAGAACCACAGGCTCCTTACACGCCCAATCTTGAAGGCTTCATCTATATGGCTGTCTGCAGATAGGAGGGAGAAAAAATGCCTAATCCTTCTATATCCAAATGCTTGTCTGATGAGGAGAAATTCTGTCTCTCTGTCTTCTCGCGCCGTGTGGTCCTCCAGTGGCCTGGCCGTAGGCTCACTGAATTTGAGTCTCGCATGGAAATACTCACCGCTCTTCGTGACGCCATTGCTGGTATGTTCTATTCTTCTCCCTTTTCTTATTCTGCTCCTTATTTCTCCTAGGTCATCAAAATATGCTGCGCAAAGGAATTCTTCACCGAGACGTCAGCATCAACAACATCGTCATTGGAAAATACCGCGACAAGAGCAAGGTCGGCACCCGCGGCATCCTGATTGACCTCGACATGGCAATCTGGACCGACCGGATGGAAAGCGTCCTTGGGAAAGACTTCAGGACGGTGTGCCCAATGACGACTCGATATAAGGATCATCGCTCACCTTTCGTCGACACAGGGAACTCGCGCCTACCAATCAGGCAATATTCTACATAGCTACTCCGAGCCATTCAAATGTCGGCCTCACAGTCATCTTGACGATCTCGAATCATTCTTCTATGTTTTGTGCTGGATATGCTTTTCCTACTTGGGCGTCAGGAATTTGAAGCTGCCAGGGACTTCTCCTATCCTAGAGGACTGGGATGATGAAGACCCCAATCGAGCATGGCGGGCCAAGAAGTCTTTCTACTACGAGTCGGTACCCGTTGAGGTGGTGTCGGATTTCTTTGGAGATCCCTTCCGAAATCTGTTGCAAAGCCTCCAGTCCTTCTTCAACCCACTCATTCCCGGGCTTAAGACCACCCCTCCTCCTCTGGCTGAGATCCTTAAGACCTCCGATGAAGATTACAAAACTATTCTCAAGATGTTTGATGACGCGATCGAGGAGGCGTCTGGTGCCCGAGAAGTTCCAGCCGCACCGCCGGCAACTCCAACGCGAGGACC
>JANKHO010000506.1:0-21265 GCA_027627235.1 Agrocybe chaxingu | reverse complement strand
GCTGCCATATGGCCTGGGTATTGCCAACGCCGATGATCAGGCGGGACGCTCAGGGTGTCCTACAACAAGTGTACTCTGTACCCTCGAACATGGCTGGCATGCATCCAGGTTGGCTGCAGGGCCATCCACATCCACTCGTGGCAATGCAGAATGGTGTTCCAGTCGTGATGCAGCAGATTAAGAAGATGCAAGCGCCTACCGCCACCACCTTCTGTCCTTGCTGTCACCAACCTCCAAGCAAACAGCGCTGTCACTCAACATCCGACACCACCCCATCCTCTTCCTCTTCCTGTCCCACAGCACTTGCCACCAAACGGTGTAAATGGAATCAGCCGGGCAGCTATCAGCATGCCCCATGTTGACGTCCAGAAGCCTGAAATTCCGATTGCCACCCCTGCCATCACCGTGAATGGCATCACTGCTGCAGCTGCAGTCTCGTACCATTGATAAGTTTGATATATCTTTTTTGGTGTATGTGTCCTTGAGCTCAGTAAATATGTGCTAGCTCTTAGATCATTATTTTATCATTTATTTATTATGTTATGCAGGTATTATTGTAGAGCAACAGAGCTAGCTAATTGTATAGTACGCATTCTCATCCATATGTCCTCATCAAGGACATTGAAAACTAAATACTCATCATCATACTGTATGTCCCGTGCTGGAATTAAGACAGCCCCACGGACAATTGTTTCCACATCAATGAAAGCAGACTTGGCTCGGTGTCGGTGTCGGAGACGAGTAAAGTGGAAGTCATCATCAGCTTGAGGACGCTCCTGAATAGGAATAGGTTCATCAAATGGGAGGATTAGGGCCATGTGGTGAGCTTTTCCTGCCTCCTGTATCTCAAAGATATAAAGAAGTTGAGCAAAGAAGTACTCATGCTCTGGCACTGTATCAGGCAAATCTTGACTTGGAATAGATCCTGAATTGTTGGTGCTTTTGGCTGGACCAGCATCAACAAGTATAAAATCGTATCGAGGGCGATTGTGGAAATTGGGATTGGCATGCAGGAGATCAGTTTTTGTGCGCCAATCAATCTTGGATTCGTAGTTCACTTCAAGAAGCTGATATGGGCATATCTGAGAAAGTAGACTGCAGATAAGACATGAATCAAGCAGTCAAGAAGAACACTTGCATACCTCAGCATATTGAGTCAATCTAATCTGCTTGTTGTATTGTGATGTAAAGTATTTGGAGAGCTTCTTGCGAAAATCCTTGAATGCCAGGTCCTCAGAGTGCTCCTCCTCAATCTTGAACAGGCAGATAGAAGGTTGGACTGATCGGAGGGAAATGTGCTCACTCCCAACACGAGTCTTGGTAGCCACTTTATTGGCACTCTCTTCAGAGGATCCCTCCAACTGTGCCTCAGAAACAAAGTTATCAAGCAGGTTAATCGCATCTCTGATCATCACAGAGATGAGATCATTCTCGCTGAACTTCAGAATCTATTAAATAAATATATAATGAGCAAAGTGCAGTAGGAGTTGAACAAACAATTAAATTACCTGCTCAATAAAATTTTTAAAGTTAGTAAGAAGCTGATAGATTTCTTTCAGTGGACCATGGGCCTTCTCATTAGGCTTTGTATTGAAGTTTTTTGTAACACCCTTCCGCAAGATATCAGCAAAAACATGCTTGTGGGTGTGTGCCTTTGGAAAGTCCCAGGATTTGTTAGGATACAGCTGAAAATACTCCTATAATTATTGGGTTAGAGATAATAAAACCATCTAAATTATAATGTATAGGCACCTTGAGGAGATTTTCAAAGACTTTGAGTTCTGCTTCTCCAGCTGCAAGTGTGGACTCGGTGTGAACAGAAAGTGAGGTGATTATATCAAGCTCAAGATAGCTTCGCAGCAGCTTCATGAGAATGCGGCCAGCCCCTGTTGATTCTTCACTCAAGATATCAAATGCTGCAAACATAACAACCTTATTTTCATAGGGAAATTAATCAACATGTAAAAAAAGCCTGACAAATAGAGCTTTTACCTTTGCTATGTCCTCGTACTTTCCACCATCTGTGAAATCTATTTTCATCACTTTTGAGAAATGATTGAGTCCTTTCCATCGGGGTGTATCATTTACACTAATTATTGCATCATGCATATTAGATATAGCAAAGCATGAAAAGATGAGATCCTACCGTTCATCAATAGATTTTGCAAATGGCTTACCAAGACCTTTTGGTCCATTTACTATTCGTTTAAATTCTTCCCAGATGTGATCTGAAAACAGACCACCATGATAGGCATGAAGGCGATCCCATGAAAGTGCTCGATAAGGGTCGCAATGGCCAAGATCCCAAAAAACATTCTGAAATTGAGCAATTAGTGGGACAAATAGCACTGTCAATATAGACTGTAACATTGACTGAATTGTTTGCTGACCTTGATATTCCGTAAACCATAGCTCTTCATAAGCTCCTCAGCCATACCCTTATTGAGCTCCTGTGCATCATTAAAGATATTTTGCATTTCTTCCACTGTCCGTAGCGGAAAGTCGATGGAAAGATCTGTCAGCTGCCCATCTGGAACTAAGCAGATTGGGCATGGTGCCTTGCTGTTTAATCCACGGATTAGCGCCATTATGGACCTATCAATAATAAGTGTCTAGTCTCAATATTATCATCAATAGGAGCTGGCTCACTGCTCTTCATAGTCCGCACACAGAATCAGCAGTAGGGTAAATATCCATCGATCGATGCCATCTCCACAAGGTACCCAGTGGCCAGTCTTTGAGATGGGGATGATCGATTTAAGGATTTCATAGACACCCTGATGCCATACAACACGCTTGAAGTTAACATAACCTTTCTTTCCAGTTTCGCCTGAATCCTCATCAAGCTAGAATATATAATGTCATGCTTTGGATATTTTGAGCTGAATTTATCAAATAACTCACAATTGGTAGCCATCCAACAACTCTACCTCCTCCGACACCACTACCATTCCGAATGTCAGCTGGAAGATTCGCACATCGTGCAACCACCGGATATCCTTTTGCTGTTCCAAATGATGACAGTTTTGTTTTATCGGCATATAAAAGAATAAAGAAAGGGTAGGCGCCTTCAGGAATTTTTGACTGCAAAAAAAATGGAGAGATGGACATGGAAAGAAGAAATATGCCTTACCTGAAGCTCCCACCAATCATCAGCTGTCCAAGGCTCCTCTATAAAGCGTTCAAATTTTTCACCATTGTACTTAAATCGCCTTTCTGCATCCCAATGAAATAATGAGACAATATTTTGATCTGTTAGAAGATCTACCACCCAGTCCCAGAGGGGCCGTACTGAGACATTGAATTCAACATCTTCATTCTTATATGGTGCTTTGATACCGCACTGTTTGAACTAGATATCGGAAGCTAATTAAATTTGGCTGCTACTATTAACTCATGCTGTAGACATACCCCAAAGGCCTTTGTCTCCCGTGCATGCTTCCAAACATTTGCAAGATCATCAGCACCACTGATTGTCAGACTCTCGGGGCTTTTGATACAGCGACTAATCAAGGAAAGCAGGTCGCCTATCTGTTCTTCATTTAGACGGGCATCTTGCATGAATTCGGCCAGTTCAAAATCCAGACGGGTACGGAATGGCTTCCAGGGCTCGGGATCTGGGGTGGGTGCAGCACACGTGGAGTGATTGGCACTCACATATTCATCGAAATGATGAATCGTTGGCGCCCCATGCCGTCCAGATTTGGGGTGATATTCGATCTTGATGTCATCCCTCTTCAAGTTCGGGATGGTTGGATTATCTTGAACACCAGGAGGTTGTTGCTGTGGTGAGCCGGGGTCAATATCCATGTCTGAGATTGGATTTGAGTGAGCGATCCCATACATTCACATTAATCAAGACTTATCACGTACATGGCTGAGCTGCAGCTGTGTCTGAGTCTGGGGCTGCCGACGCAATCTCCGAGTCTTGTGCCCAATATGTCTCCAAACCGGTGCCTTCATTCATGCAAGGATTTAGAATATCCTCGATACAAAATACTAAATGTGTACTCACCGATGGGCGGGTCACTCCTGCGAGAGCTACCTTGAACGAAATCGGACTGATCTTCTGCAATGGGGAGTACTTATTTCGTCAATCCGTAAGTGCCTGAAGTATTTTCTCGGACTGGTTGAACTTACCTGATCCAAGTTGCTGCAGTCTCGCAGACGATATGCTACTGATCAGAGCCCGTGTACCCGCAGCTCTCTCACATGCTTTCACATGATTTTGGAGTCCTCGAACAGACACCTCCTTCCCACAATTTAACGGGCATTTCGTCCTCCCACTCGGCTTTCGGGTCGTCGTCTTCTTCGTGTCTTTGGGCATTAACGAGGGGATCGAGGTAACGAGGGGATCGAGGGAGAAAGAAACGGTGACGTGTCAATCCAACGGAGTGTCCCGTTCACACTTACGCTGACCGCGCTACTGGTATAACCTTACTGAAACGGTGCTACCGCGGAAGCGTCTTATCAGCGCGGCCTTGCCTTGTCATTCTATCAGGCGCCGTAATAATAGCCGATGCGGATTATCTTATCTACTCTGTCTATTACGATACCGGCGGGTAATTGTAACGGTCATCAGGATGACATTATCACTCTTGGCGCTTCGTTATAATGGTCGGCGCAGGTTATCTTATCTCCTGTTTGCTTGTGATGAGAGTCAGACCTATTAGCATGCAGGCCAGCGATTGCAACTTGCGTTGCTATGGGATTTTCTGACATAATAATACACACGTGATTACAAGGCACTTCCGACAAAGAGGGGCGGGCCCTATCCGGATCATACGGTCCGGTAATATCACCCTCCAAGTCAAAAAAGCACTTGGGAGTTCTAAGCGTTGAAGATTGAGGGTGATAAGTATAAAACGTTGATATTCAAGTGGTCTCAAGTATCGCACAGAATGGAAGAGAGACAAAAGAATTTATTATAAAGCTAGAAGTACACACACGAAAAGGTACAGGCCAAAATGCATACAAAACTATACTGGCTAAGGAATAAATGCCCAAGAAGAAAGAGAACTGGTGATAGAAGCAGGTGAAGTAAGAAAAGAAAAGGTAGAGTAAAGATATAGAGGGTCAAGATTCCGAAGGGAAAAAAACAGCAGGTTTTTGGGTGGGTTTGGCGGGTCCAGATTGGCGGGAAGAAGGACTTCGAAACGACCGATACTGGGAAGGCGGACGGTGAACGGTAATGCAGAAAGCGACCCATGACTCCCAAGGCGAATGCACAGCGCAGACACAATTTCCAGCCAGAGGCCATCGTCGTTGACGCGCAGATCAAAGGCAGCAAAGTTCGTCAGCCCGCCAACTCTTGACCTGCACACCGAACACCACGAATCCCGCACGCGAAACAAGACGTTCGTCAACGCCTTGAACGACGCGCGCAATTGGGAGCGTGGTGTGGAGGCTAGGGCAGGGTGCCGACCTCGTCAGGCGACACACTGCCCTGATCCCGACGATGGAGAGCAGACAAGCTCGTCAGCCCGCTGATGCTCTTGATGGAAGTCAAAGTGCCTGGTTAGTGGCGGGAAGGAGAGCCGGAGAGTTCGGTTGATGCGGAGAGGTTTGGTGCAGTAGTCACCGTCCAGTGGTGTTGAATTGAGAGTATCGAGGCCGTCGGGTCCATAGACGCCGCAGTCGAGATCCAGAAATTGCATACGATAAAGTGATATTTCTTCGCCCGAGACTCAGGCCCCAAGTGTCGAAGAGGAGCCCAAGTGCAAAGCGGGAGAATCAACCCACGAGGATGTTCTCGACCACCCTGTTCTTGTTCTTCCGGTGGTGCTTTCGGCGACGGCGACCAGGAGGACGCGCAGAAATATGGGTCGGGATGGCAGAAGGAACGGGAGGAATGTCGTCGTCGACAGTCTCAAGAGCAGCAGAAGTCGTTGCAGCAGGAAGCCCGAGAACGGAAGGGACGAAAGGAGAAGCATTGGGGTCGAGCGTGCCAGAGACGGGAGCCTGCATGGAGCGGTTTAGACAAAACACAGAGGAGACGCCGAAGTGAAAACGTACCTCATCCACAATTGGCTCGAGTTCGACAGAAGAGATGATTTCTTCGTTCAGGTTTTCCTCGACGCCTTGATCATTTGAGAGGTGAGCCTCTTCAGACGCCGATTCCTCGACTGGCGCAGCCGCCTCCTGCTCAGATTCGGACACCATCGATTGGGCATCGACGAGTGAGGACGCGTTCTGGTCCTCGACAGGGTTGATTTGGACTGCTTCAGCAGATGCGAAGTCGAGATGACTTGGTGTAGAAGGAAGGGAGAAGAAGAAATTCTCCTCTTCCTCGCTCTCTTCGTTGACAGGTCCTGAGGCGGAAGGCTACAAGAAAAAAGTCAGGATGCATTGTATAGCACTACTGAGGTAACATACCGAGGCGACGGGAATGTTTCGGACCCCCCTTCTAATAAAGTAGGACGAAATTCTGGTCATGTGGCAGGTGATCAAGAGGAGTACGAGGACGAGACAGAGGCAAGTGAAGACGGTGAAGACGAGGATTACGTGTGGACTGATTGCGAGAAAATGGGTAGACAGCTCTGGGTCGCTGGCGGTATCAAGGGCGGCACACGTAGCACCGTGACATACAGAGATGCCACGTTCACCTGGGCGATTTGCGTATTAGGCGAGTTCCTTTCAGTGAAGTGGCTCTACACACTTGTGCCATAGAGGATCGTGTCGCCTGGAATATATTTTCCAACACCGGTGCAGCTGCTCAAGGGCGAGGTGGGTGGAACCGAAGGCAAGACAATTAGGTCTGTTCCAGGGGCATCACCAGCTTCGCAAGAGGAAATCGCCTTGTTGAACAAGTTGTCAAGCTCCAGGGCGTGCATCTGTAAGAGCGGGTCGCATGTTGGGCCAGGCTCCCCATAGTCGAATGGGATACACATGAGGTTGTCGAAAACATCGCCCGAGCCCAACGACGAGGAAGCGAGAGAGCAGGCGGGATGGACAACAGCGGTGTGGTACAGGTTGCCAGAGGTGATGTTCACGGGAGCAGCGAGGATGCGACGGTTGAAATGGGCTTGAACGAAGTAGGCGAGGGTAGCACCGCCGACGATTCCAGAGGTCGCCAAAGCCAGAGTAGCGGGTCCATTGAAGGGCGACTGCTGAAAAGCGACCACACCTGCGGCGAGGCCAACGTTGAGGGGAGAATGGCGGAGTCCAACGAAGGCTGGCCCACAAGGGAGCGGGGTGCTTTCACAGGCGAACATGGGAGGATTGGTGAGCAAGTGGGCGAATGTGGAGGTATGTGTGGATCTTATCGCACAATGAACCACCTGTATATATACCTCCCAGATAGTTGATTGTTAGGAAAAGTTTGCGCCAGGACGCGTCGACGCGTCTGGTCACGCTCGCCGCGTTTTGCGATCGAGGAATGGGAAGTGATCGGACAACCAGAGAAAGACCAACTTCAGCTTGTTGAACTTTGCATAAAACAGAACAATTTTACTTCTTCCGCCGTAGCCAACTTGAGTAGCCCTATGTTCGCGCCTGAGCTTATGTAGCGTCAAGTTAGCAGTTACTACCCATTTGCCGAAGAACTAGAACCCAGTCATCTACTAGACTCTTCGAGATTACGTGATAGAAGGCAATTGAACGGCATATCGTGTTTCTTCTCTGTGATGCTTGCATAGGCTTGCGTGCTGTGTAGTTGGTTTGAGGTTGAGTTCGGTTTTGGATAAAATTCCCCCATTCGAAAGGTGGGATCGCTGAGGTAATCATACTCACGCTCTGGCAACTTCCGTCACGGGGCTTTCAAGTTGCACCTCTCTTTCTTCCCACTTTCACAAGTATTCGGCAGGCTGCAGTTGCTCTCCAAATTAGCGGGTAAATGCGCACCGTTTTCTTGGAAAGCGGCACACCGACATCTGTTAGTGGGTCACCGTTTTATCGGAGTGTCGAGGGCTGTTACAGACTGCGAGCGAAACGATGAAAAATTATGTCAGGGAAAGGTAAGTCTTTACTCTTCTCTCCAAATCTTGTTGATAAATATTCTTTTAAATGACAACAGCATCGATAGCCTGTCAACCGCTTCTGACCACACACGCGGGAGAGAACAAGAACTCTCGTTTGTTCCAAGTCTGGGACGATCTGGCTATATTCCATGACACTGCCGGTGCCAAGTCCACTCACGTCGGCCCACAATTCTATATGAAACGAAATCCTGAGGCCTTGCCGTAGAGAGAAGAGATAAGATGTCTAAATCAGTTGGCGAGCGGCCGCGTAGACTCTTGACTGACCTTGCAGTAGTTGGTTGGGCGGTGGCTCTGAGCGCTGAGCGCTCATACTCTAACCGCCCAGGATGTAAATATGGACTCTCGCGGTGCCCAAGGTATGTAACGTTATCAGGATCCGATTGACGTGAGCGTGAACATATCACTGACGGTGATTGTTTGCAGACCGCCCACAAACGGGCGGCAATAATGCTGCTCGGCCTTCTCTTCCCAAACATCTTTGTGGGTCCTGCATTGATGGACAACGATCAGCCTTAATCACCTTCTTGATTGTTCTCCTTATCCACTATTCTGTGAATCTCCCTCTGACCTGGACGACTATTTCTGTTCCGAGGGGGTTAATCACCGCCACGCCCCGTTCGACAGGCACCCGTGCTGGGCTGCCCCTGTTTGTCCAAGCGATACGCCATTCTTTTGGCACGAGGAGGGGGCGATCGTCAAATCTCGGCAGCCAACTATATTGAACCTTAACATGACTTTTAAGGGCTCAGGGATCGACAGAGGGCTCCGTCCTATGTGCCCTCCGCTCTCTTCCCACTCCATCGTATACTCAATTGTGGTCAGTTTCCGTCTGTCGGACTGTTCTTCGAACGACAGCATTGCACTCGAGTATGTCAAGAAACCCATACCTGCGAACTCCTCCAGGCCTGTCGACGCTCTCGCAGGAGCTAGTCATCGATGACTTGCCTCGAAGAGTTTCCTCCCCTCCTCGAGGGCCCCGACCGCTGAATGTGCGGACCCCTCCACGTCGGTCCTCGACAAATAGGACCTCCTCCTACGACTGGACGCCCACACCTCCGCCGAAGGATGAATTCGCCGACCACGTGCCCCTCCTGCCTTACATCGGCAGCGCTTCCCGTCCAACCAGCGAGAGCCCAACCCCAAGCTCCCAAAGCAGCTCCAAACCCCATCTCCGCCCTTCACCAATACCCACAAAACCCTACGTCGACTCACACACCATCGCGTATGCTGCCAGCGACTCGTGCACCACCAGCCCTACTCCGTCGCCCAAATTCAAGGACGCTTATGGTCAAAGCCTCGGTCTGGGCCGACCCCCTTCCTCTGGGGCGTACACTCTCATTTTCGACAACAATTCACCCTCGCTCTACACCTCCGCGTACGACCCGCCTCTGCCCATACCTAAGCGTCCACGGTCAGACACTGCGCAATGCTCGCTGGACTCTCCGTCACCCGGTTTTGGGTCCGCCACGAGCACCACGGGATTCCTACGCGGCTCGCCCAAGTTTGCGCGCTCGAGGCCTTTTTCGCGGTTTTCACTTTCGGGGCAGAAGGAGCACCCGTTCGCGAAAGACTTTGAGGTGCCCCAGTGGTCCAAGTTTGCCTGGCACACCGGATTTTGCGGGCTCGCGTACCCTGTCCTGCTGCTATTCGTGAGGCTCGCACAGGACAGGACGCTCTTCTGGGCACGGTTGTTCACAGGCGTGGGATGTGGGGTTATAGGCCTAATTCTTGGAATTAGCTTGCTGAAGCTTGCAAGAGGGATTTTGGAGGCTGCAAGTGAGTGTCAAGCGATGACTTGCCTCAGGTCTCGAATGCTCATGGATTGTTGGGTTAATCAGCATGGGCGACGGTGATACATCAATCGCGCGTTCCAGAGGGTGCTGGAGTGCGGCTGAAGGACCTTGCAGCACAGTCCGATGACCACGCGAGCGCATTGACGGCGCTCAAACTAATATGGGATCGACGGAATTACCACGGCGCCTCACGAGAATACCGAAAGTTCTACGAGTAAGCAGGCTTGTCGTTCTTATTCTCTTGTTTTATCTAAGAAGTTCCCTTGGTAAAGTGCACGGCCATGGTCGTTGTGGATCATCCTATTCCTCGTGAATGTCATAGCGGCCGGGGTGCTACCCTTTGTTCTCGCACGTTTCGTGGACATTGACGTCCACATCGTGGTACGTCGAACTCAACACCACATCGAGAGATTCTGCTCTTAATTCTCCTCTTCCAGCATCAATATCAGAAATACTACGAGATTGCGATCAAAGGCGACCTCTCCGAAGCAGACATCGAGCGTGCTTCAAACCTCCAAGCCGTGTTTGAGGTATGCTGCTCAAGGTCTTCCCATCCTTACAAATTCTGATGCACACCATCTAATTCCACACCAGAATTACGCCCTCACCTGGACCCTCGCACCCTTCTCTGTTCACGGCGGCCTCCCACCTGTCGTCACCTTTCAATACGGCAACGACACTGTCTACTTTTCCGAAGTTATCCTCTCTCAGTTCCTCCCCAACGGAAGCGGCTTCGGGACGTTCGAAACTGACACCACTCTCCCGAGCATCGATTTAGACACACACAGAACTTCACAATCGCAACCAGATTCGGGACATGACCATCACGAGGACCAAGAGCCCGCGGACTGGCTTGAGAGAGGGCTCGAGCAGTTTAGCCCGCCTGTTGAGCTTGAGCCTGGGTCCTTGATCAAGTTTCCGAGGTGGGGGATTAGGATCAAGTGTGCGAAGATCCCGGACCAGCAGGTGAATATGTGCGTCTCCAGTGTTCTCCCTCTCTTCTTCTTCTCCGTCGTTTTCTAATGCTTTTGTTGATATTTTCGTTCCCTAGAATACCGCTGTCTGAGAATAATCGCACGTATGTGTTCACACCACGCGACGCACTCACCCCACTCTTCGCTGGGTTCGCGATGAACTTCCCGGAGATCTTGAAGGCGCCATTCAATTTTTCTGCGGCAATGCACGAGAACGACACAGTGCCAGCTGTTTTGCGTGCAAGCAATATTTCTCTTGGAGGTATGCCTTACAGTGATCTGAACAAACCGGGGATAATAAGGCCTCCTCGGTAGCGATGTTCTGGGACAACGGTGTTGCTCACAGCATGAAAAGCACTCCTCTAAACATGGGTATGCATCCATACTTCATCCCTCATCCCATTTTGAAAATAATACGCAGCGGTGCAGGCGAAGTGGGTACAGGCTTCGTCACAGTTGAAAACATCCTCGTTCGCCTGAACACCACTTACGCACCACACGGGAAATTCGACGTCCTTGGCCCCTATCCTCTTCCAAACGAGGACGGAAATATGACATACATCGGGTACGACGCTGCCGTCTGCGTCGAGCTATACGAGCCTTGGGTGCTCGAGGTGTACAATAGCTCTGCAGGGGCACCGGCCACCGTGCGGATTAGGGACGCGATAGGCACTCTGAGAGACTTGGAGAGTGAGGAGATGCAAGGCGAGAGAATCACGGACCCTCTTGTTTCAAGAGGGCTGAACTCGTCCCATATGTGGCCGGCGTATGTTGCTGGACACCAGAATAGCGTGAACCAGATCATCAAAGATAATGGGAGGGATTTTTATTACGTTCCGAGCCCAACGGTATGGATTGGTTTTCCTCTAGACATACTTCACACTCATGGACCAAATAGCTTATTTCGTTTGCAGGTGGACAAGACCCCTTCTCATACACAGAACTTTCCACAGCGTACTACGCCAAAGCTCGGGCACTTGCAGACGCTGGCAACGTCCTCCCATACTTCGTGGGGTCCGGCATGAGCGTCGCACGACAATACCACGACCGACAATCCACCACTGCGGTGGTCAATAAACTGTACACACTGCTCGCCTTCCTGGTCGTCTTTCTGATGGGTGCTATCTCGGCGTTTTTCGTCCCGAGATTGCCTCTGGATATCCCGAGGCGTGGGTTTGATCTGTACTCGTGGATGACGGCGTTCCAGGCTCAAGAGCTCGTCTCTGAGCGGACGAGCGTTTTTGGGAAGAGCATGGACTTGAGGGATATTAAGGAGCATGCGGGGGAGATCAGGTTCCGATACGCGGGGTAATAGGTGGATGTTCTATCCGGGCAACTACACAGCGTACTTTACTATACCACAAGGACCGTAATTTCAGCGTGAACGAGGGCGCAAGAGCCCTCAAACAATTAAGTCGCCTGTTGCTCTCAAAAGGGGAGTACAAAGGGGAATGGGCTCAATATGGGTCCGTCAATTAATTGTTGGCCCTGATTAGGTCAGCAGCTAATGGTGTGTGGCGAAGTGTTGTGTGGATCGCTCTTGTCCCCAACCACCACCGCCATGGCCGCCACCACAGCGTCCAGCGCCTGGATGCCGTCCAAGGGGCGTCATTCGGTCAACATTGGGCCCTCCCTTGGTCGTGCCATCAAGGCCAGGAAGCTCAAAGACTCCCCAGCACCCACGACCAAGAAGATCAGCCGCCCAGAGCGGGATTTCTATGCGTTCAGGTGTACGTCTGCGTGGTTTCTCGTTGCAGGAGAGTAGAGCTGACCGGGATTTCGGTGCAGTCAACTTCAAGCCTTCGTCCATTGATAACACCAAGCCGGCGTCGATAGAAATCAAGAAGGGCACCGAGAACAGCCAGGTCGTGGCGGAATACCCTAGCAAAGAAGTTCGTCTCTATGTCGACTGGCCGTTTCGTTGGTGCTGACTGTTTCATAGTCTAACAACGAGGTTCACGTATTCAACGGCACGGAGCAGCCTGCGAAAGATATTGAATGCGTTCTGATTTACGACGAGGATACTGGGGTGTGTCGCACCGTTTATTGTCTCTGACAACTGTTTGTGCTCATGGACCCGTCCAGCAATACACCCTCGAGAAACTCGATTCATTCGTAACTCTCAAGTCTATTGGGAAGAAAGCCATCTCTCCCCGTCCTGCATCACGTACGTCGTTGAAACACTGAACCCACTCCTCATGTCCTAATTATATTCAACCATTCCAGCCGCCCCAGCGGTCTCCTCGTCGACATCCTCGTCCTCGTCTCGCAAAGGCAAGGGCAAGCAAGAGTTGGGTGATAACGATGATCTTGAACGCGCCATACTCGGTCTGGATGACGCTGACGCCGATGGGGAGGTGGACGACTTCATGGAGATCGTTCCGACGGCACCGCATCGTCCAGACAATGCTGGAGGTGCTTTCCGCCTAGTCTCTGAACCCTCGAGTAATCAACCTGATCGATGACATCGTTCAAGAAAACATAACTAACAGGCCAAAAAGAGCGGTTTTTTCGACATAGATCAGACTTACTATGGGCCATATGCCATGGTGTTACTATACCATCTTTGGCAGAATACTGACACATCGGCGATAGCTGTGGACAATGTTAATGAAAATACCATCGGAGAGGCAGACACGGATAACGCACGAAGATCCTGTTCTGGAACTCGACATCACGTATCTTCAGCGGCTGGAACAGCTTGGGAATAGGCTTGCCGCTCTTCTGCGGAGTGACAGCAGTACCCGCTGGTGGGCTCTGTCTTGGCGTGAAATACGAGATACCGGGTGCGGGAAGGTTAACGTTGTCGGTCATGGCGGGTGATAGTCTTGCGGGCTCGTGGTAAGGAACAGGGCAAAGATTTATACAGCGAGTACCGCCTAACCATTACTTCTTACGAAGCCGAATGGCAATGTCTACAGCCGAGGCAATATGGAGCAATTTGATCTCGTCCACGAACCGCTTCTGGAATTGTATACGATTTTTGTTACTTTTGCTCGTAGATGCTCATCTGGGCCTGCCTCTCCGTCAGTCGGTCAGGCGACCTGAATGCAAGATGGGCAGGGATTGACCTTCTTACTCAGCTTCCTTATTGACTTCCGGTGCTTCGTTCCCAACGGCAAGGAAGAGAAATGGCTCCAACAGGTCAGCTCGGCGAGTTTCCACTGTGCCGCCTACAGAGTAAAAGTCATTGGAATTACACTCTGTACGGGATGAGGAAGCTGACTTGGACACAGAAGCAGCGTATGTGGGATAATGCTTGGTCAGCCCAGGAAGGATGTCGAGTCATTGAATCAATCGCAGGAAGTCTATCACTGCTGGCAGGGCTAGATATTCCCTGTTGGAAAATGCAATCTTCTGTTTTTAAATTTTAGAGCTTCGAAAATGCATTACTATATGGAGTACCGAAAACCTATATGGAGTACCGCCGGTACTCCGAAAGGGAATACATTTTCACGACGCTAATATTTAAAATCAGAAGATTGCATTTTCCCGACGATAACATCTAGCTCTGCCAGCAGTGTATACTGATGAACGTAAGTATTGCTGCGGTGGATCTACGCCAAGATGAAATCGCTCTGCTCCTATACCAGTATGTCTGTCGATTCCAGGGACAATGCGAAACTTAGGCTATCTGGACCCGATAGCGGAGGAAAGTCCTATGGGTGTCAAGGATGTGATAAGGTGCGCATTCCTCGTCATACTGAAATTCCTCACCCCGGTTTCCTCTCAGTGCTTTCTTTCTTCCTCGCTACTTTCATTTTCCCCTTCCGTGTCCTATAACTATTCGGTTTCACTGCACCGTCCTCTTTCCCTCAATCCCCGGTGCACTCTCGATCTGCGTCCATCTATCCGTCTCCTCCTTCCTATCGCGCCCCTCGCGCCGCCTGCCCCTGTGGTCACTGTCCTCCACACCCAGCGTAGGATTTTCGCTCGTGTTTCCTTTCGCATGATATCCGATTATGCGAGAACATCCACAAGATCTCATCACAGATCATGAAAGGCATGGTGAGCGGCCTGCAATTTCCACGCATTAGGTCGTGGAGTAAAGCTGACTTATGGGGAGGCCGGATGAAGAATGAGATGTGTTCCATCACCTCTGCATGATTCTTCTGTCATTATTTGGCACTTCGTTTGTCGGACTCGGCATATCCTCCCATAGTATGCTACATTCAACATGTCGCTTGCCGCTCGTTGGTCCGTGCATATCTCTACGGCCTGTTCTTTCGTGTTTTCAAAAAAGACTATTGGTTATTACTTATGCAGGCAGACAGCATCTGGACGTGTTCGTATATGGCAGATATCGAAGACATCGTTCGTGGTCTACTTGATTCACTACCTACCCCAACGAAGGGTTCAGAGTCCGTGGCGGCACTCTGATGGGTATGTCGGTTTAGAAGGAACTGCACCTGACTTCGTTGTGCAGCTCTTCGCAGCTTCAAAGCTCGCTCCCGTCGACTCTACAGCGCTATTTCCGACTGCTATGCTCGACCGTAAGCAGCTTCGTTCAATGCCCCATCCCACTCTTGTTCATCATTTTCCCTCGGACGCGTCGTCCATCCAAAAGGTCAATCAGCGTTCGGCATTCCACTATCGGGTCTCCATCTGCTCGACCGATTTTTCCACGTTCCACAGGCTCCCTCGTTCATATCTGTGCGGATATCGCCGGTGCCGTGGACAAGACGATGTCGGCGATAAGGGCGGAGGATAAAAGAAGCCTCAGAGCCTTCTTCGGCGCCTAAGCATCTTGACCTCTTACTCCCACCTTGCCATCTCGCCTCCCCCATATCGTCGTCGCTTCAACACGCCAGGCAACCCCGTACGTCATCTTTCGTGATTGGTGTCGTCGCCATTCCTAATGCACCTCTTTTAAAGTTCCTGCCCAGTCAGACACTGGTGAGTACTCACGTTCCCCTCCCCCTCTAGGATGCCGCTCCTCTCTCGTCGCTTGGACTGGGTAGGAGGCTGGTGAAGATACATCTTGAGAATTACTGAGCGTGACAGATTGGGACTTTGCATCACCCTAAACGCCGCTTCGAGATGTCACATCTGTCCGCCAAAATGATGTGACTTGGCGTTATGAAAACTTTGCAACTCCCTGTTTTGAGGAGTGGCACATTCGGCTTCCCTCCGACAGCACGATGGCTACACCTATCCTAAAAAAATTTTGACATTCGAGTAAATAAGATGTAGTCCTGTCATCGTGCAAAATCTTGTGAAAGTGGCCCGGCGCAGTTTGCAAAAAAGTTTGCAACTCCTCAACCGTGATAGTAGATCATCCAGAAGTTGTAGTGAGGGCCCGAACTTACCTGTGGCCATTCATGTGAATATATTCAGGATTACGCGTCGCCCAGAACCAGCGCCTGGTCTGCATCTCTCTTCCACCGCTCCGTCCGGCCCGTCTGGTCACCCACGTGGCCACGACCGGCGTTATTTTTGCCGCGTCCGGTTCTGGCCATGTTGGTTTCGCTTCATCTCCCACCACCTGTCCTCTCCTCCACTCCCCTCATGCCGCCGACACCACACCTGTCTTTTAAACTTCATCAACCCTGAAACAAATATGAGAAGGAGCCGCTTGGCCCGCTTCTGATACCTCCGATCATTCCTCTGAATCACAGCAGTTGCACACATCGATTTCAAGGTGTCCGTCGCGGGTTTCTCTTTCGACGCCTCGACGGATGGCTGGGTGTAATCGAGACTTGAAGAAGGTGCGATCTATAATACACGAAAAGGAGATAAAATCTACCGAAAGTTCTCCGAGTGCCCATTCCTTTTCGTAAGGATCCGAGAATAGCTCACATATATCAAACAGTGCCGAATCGGTTCTTCTTCGAATTCCCATCCCCGCTGTATGTTGGTTTCCTATGGAGAAGCACCCTACTCGCTTCTATGGCTCCGTAAAATGCATTAGCGTATGGCTCTTGTCGCCTGACCGCGATTCTCCCTTGGGGCTAGAAAGGTTCCCCCATCGTGATCGTTATCCGTCGTAAATGCAGGCTTCGATCTCTGCGGGGAGCGTATAAACTACACCAACCTTAGTTAGGGTGGCTTCCTTGCGCTTTCCTTCCTTCTTTTCCGAAACGTTGTGGAAGAGCAAGAACTATGGGGGTAGGTCTGAATCACCGGTCGTTCATCCTTCGTACTAACTTTGGCGCTCGTAGAAATACACCTCGTATAATGCGCGAATCGCCTCGAATCCTGTTCGTTCAAATTATTGAGCCGTGAATGGCTAACGACTAACGCCCATCTAGTATGTTGTGGGCTCGTTCGCGTGTATTGGAGGAGGCTTGTTCGGTCTTGACATCTCTTCGATGTCTGGGGTGCTAAACGTGAGTCCCTCCTTGAATTTGGGTTCGATCGTGGCTTATCTCTCGTCGTTGGGTGCAGAATCACTCTTACCTCAGCACGTTTGGATTCGTAAGCACGGTGCACTCTGGCTGATTCTGCATCGTGCTGAGAGGAATCTAATCATAGCCCGGCCCTTCAGCGCAAGGAGCCATCGTTGCCTCTATGCCAGCTGGCTCTCTCATCGGCGCCCTCTCCGTAACCCAACTCGCTGACAGAATCGGGAGGAAGAAGACCATCATTCTCGCCGGTGTCATCTGGGTCATCGGTTCCGTACTTCAATGCGCCGCCCAGAACCGCGGCATGCTCGTCGTCGGTCGCATCATCTCCGGCATGTCCGTTGGGCTCTCCTCCGCCGTCGTCCCGATTTACCAATCCGAGATCACTGCACCCTCGATCCGTGGTCGTATGGTTTCGTTGCAGCAGTGGTCTATCACCTGGGGTATCCTCATCCAGTACTTCATCCAGTTCGGGTGCTCGTATATCGATGGTGTGGCGTCGTTCCGAATCCCGTGGGGATTGCAGATGATACCTGCGATCGTGCTAAGTGCTGGTATGACGGTGTTCCCGGAGAGTCCACGTTTCTTGTTTGACCACGGACAGTGAGTTCCACGCTTCAATTCAGCAGCGAGAATATCAACATTGGTGCTAATGAACCTCTTCCAGCGAGGATGACGCACTGCAAGTTCTCGCTGATCTTCATGGTGGAGGAGACAAGAATCACGAGCTCGTCGTCCTCGAGTACGAGGAAATCAAACAGCAGGTATGTGTTAGCTGTTGATTCGTTCGATTTAATTAATTTTCATCTCGCCTAAAAGGTCTACTTTGAACGAACTGAGGGTGCAAAATCGTACCTCGATCTCTTAAAGCCCGGCAATCCTCGTCGAGTGATGCTCGGAATGTCTCTCCAAATGTGGTCTCAGCTCAGCGGGATGAACATCATGATGTACGTCCCGTGCTCTCTTATTAGACCCGGCGAAGTGATCTTGATTTCGTGGATGCTAGGTACTATATCATCTACGTCTTCGAGGGTGCTGGTCTAACCGGGAGGCGAAGCAACCTCATCGCAGATGTAAGTCCAATTCTTTTTCGATGTTGGGTCCTTCGAATGTGACCGACACTCGATCCTGCGCTTCGCATCTCCAGTCCGTCCAATACGTCCTCAACGTCGCCATGACCAGTGCGTACTCTCTCCAATACGAAAAGTTAAACCACCTAACGCGGCTTCACTTAGTTCCTGCAATCATCTACATCGATAAATGGGGTCGCCGCCCAATGTTACTGGTAGGAACCTTGCTCATGGGGTTCTGGATGTTCCTCGTGGGCGGCCTCCAAGCACGGTTCGGACAGTGGGGCGAAACTGTAGGCGGTACAACCTCATGGCTGATCCATGACCACGGCGCCGCAACGCGGGCAGTCATTGTATGTTCGTACATGTTCGTTTGCAGGTACGTATCAGGTTTATTGATCGAGAGGAAAGACTTTGACCTGCTCGTTTAGTTTCGCTGTCACGATGGGCCCTGTTTCGTGGACGTACCCCGCCGAACTAGCAAGTCGTTCCTTCGTCTCGTCGAATTTTATATTCTAACTTCTCGATGAACAGTTCCCATTGAAGATCCGTGGCAAGGCCGTGGCCTTATCAACCGTACGTATCTTCCAAAACTTGCTCCATCAGCGCCCGTCATCGATATCACAACTAACTCCCCATCTAGGCTTCCAACTGGACTTTCAACACCGCTCTCGCATTCGCCGTGCCACCCGGTCTCAACACCATCGCATGGAAAACCTACTTCATCTTCGGCACGTTCAACTTCGCGGCATTCATCCACATCTTCTTCATGTACCCCGAGACGGTCGGACGCTCGCTCGAGGAGGTTGAGGACATCTTCAAGCAGGGCCATGTCTTCTCGGCGTGGAAGATTGAGAGGCATGTTGGGAAGAAGACGCTCGCGGAGGTGGTGGAACAGTCGAAGCAGCTGCCGGTACGCGCTTTCTCTGTTAGAAGTATAAATGGAGCACTAATGCTTGTTTATTTTCGCCTTAGGGACGAAAGGGTGCCGAGAGCCCGGACGAGAAGCACTCTGCGGAAGCATAGTTTCTTGGGCAGCATCCCGCTATGAGGCGGCATGTCCGAGATTTATACTCATTTTCTTTCTCGATTCGCGGTTCTTTCACGGTATTACATACTCTGTACACTGTCCTATTCTGTCAGCAATTCTAGCCCCCTTCTAAGAGTTCATGTTCATCCGAGAAATAAAAGTGACATCGGGGTCGGAAGATATGCTGAGACAGAGGGCCTTCATCTGACTGTATTCAACGAACTCAGTTGTATGCTCTCGAGATTTTGACCGCTTGGATTGGCGGGAAGGCACTGCGGAGATGGTATGAGAAGATATTCGTTCAACACGTCTCACGAATACGTCCCTCTGACACCTATGTAGATCTTTTCCTCTGTATGAAATATCAGAGATTTGCTCCAATGATACCGAGGCCGTCGTACTCGAGCCAGAAGTTCGATGTACTGTGCGGGGCACAGTTGATGCATTTAAGAGACACCGGAACGGTATTCTCCTACGAAGAGCATGGAAAGATATTTGGCACATAGAATCCTCGATGGCCCGCGTAAGAACCTCGAGTGCACTCGCTCTTTCGGTGCCATAAGGCTTTGAGAACGTTGCATTAAACCCCTTCGTCTCTGGCCACCTCTAAACTCCGTCAATTCTTTCATGTCTCTCCATTGCCTGAGGAATTACCATGGTGAAGATACCTCAGCATGATTGCACATGCCTTCGGAAGACAATGAAAACATAAACGAGCATTATATTTCTCGATAAATCTCACTTTCGAGTCGATCTACCATAAAGTCGAGCTCAGGCCACACGAACAAGACCCTTGAAAATCATACCGAACTCACTTGATGGCCACCGAACGAGCATAGTTCCAAAGGATAATAAACAGCTTAAAACGTAGACGGGTAAATACGATATTCGTAAGGGGGTCGTAGCATAGTCTGAAGTTGGAGTGGGTGAGATGAGACGAAAGGGAAATGAGCACGAAAATGGGTGGATGGAGGAGGGAAGATGAAGATGGTGGAAGTGCGTTAAAGTTTAAAAAATATATGTATGTATGACGAAGATGAAAGTAAGAAAAACGAGATAAGACGAGAAACAAGTAGTGAAAGGATAGTATGTGTTTATAGAGCCGAGCTGAAGTCCTGTCCTATCCTGTCCGTGCCGCAAAAACGAGAAAAAATATACTTCGAGAGAGAAAAAGAAAGATGATGAACAAGAAACGACAACGGAGTAAAGACGGTAAAGCTCCGAATTCGCCATGACGCCGAAGGCGCATAAGAAGATATTCGCACGCACTTCAACGAGGCGACGAAGCAAGGAGACAACGAAGGTAGGAATGGAGACGTCGTAAAGGAGGAGAGGGTATTATACGTAAAACGGGGCAATAAATAGTCCGTAAGGCTGGGTATTAGACGTCGAAGGATGTGGCGACGACGTTTTGTCGAGGGCAGTACGTACTCGACTGCGAAGAGTGGGCAGCGGCCGCTGCTGCGTGGTGACGGCGAGGTATAATGATTGGTATAGGGCCGGTATGTGCGGAGGTATATGACTGGATGACGGGCGGCGAGTGGGTAGCGAGGACAAAAGAATGTGGATCAAATAAGACGGCGGGCGAAGGCGAATACGATGATGACGAAGATGCGCATGAAAAAAGTTGTTGTCAACGCCGAGGACGGTGAGGGAAAGGAGAATATGCCACCGTTGACGTTGGCGATGGCGATAACGGGTGCCAACGCTATGACATCTCCTCCGTGTCGATATTCAACGTCAAGCCAGCGACTACACTCTCCATCTTCTCTGCGACACAAGGCACCACCCCATCATGGCCGGCTGGGGTGTAAAGCCTCACGTAATCAACCTCAGGCCCTTGCTCGTCCTCGACCGGTTCGCGAGAGAGGTGGCGGAGGTCGACGAGGAGGCTAAAAATGATGTGCTTGAGCCGCTCCTCCTCCGAGGCTGATCCTGACGCTGGAATCACCGTCGAAGACGAGGAGGAAGATACCAAGCCCTCGGTCGAGTGGACGAGGCTCGCGCCGCCACGGGCGTTGATCCACTGTTAATCCCCGACAGAGACGTAAGTAAGGCGGACGAAGGAAGGAAAA
>JANKHO010000505.1:0-21311 GCA_027627235.1 Agrocybe chaxingu | reverse complement strand
GAGTTCGGGGTGAACACCGAGGACGCGGTGGTAGGCGTCATGCCGAACGTCGCAAACGACGGGGTGTAGCCGTTCGCGGCAGTCGCTGGGGGACTGACCACCAAAGACGAGGCAGTAACAGGAACCGCTGGAGAAGCACGTCTCGGAGGAGTCGGGGTAGATCGTGTTTGCTGTTGGGATTGAGGTGGCGTGCTTGAACGAGAGTTCGAACCAGAGGGCGTTGTCGATTCTGGAGGGATGGAGGGAAGGCGGCGAACTGAAATAGGCGAATCTTGCGAGAATGATCCTGGTCCGCGCACTGGGGTCGTTGATGTAACAATCGAGTTGTTGGTCGTCCTAGAACTTGATCGCGAAGGTGGTGGTTGGGGAGAAGGCGTTTTGGTGTACGGCGGCGGTGCAGTGGATGGGAAAGCCAAGGAAGCTTCGGCACTGCGTTCGCGTGATGTTGAACTGGAACGCGATCCATGTGCGAGCAATTCATGCGCTAGCTGACGGTGCCGAGAGATGCTGTCGCTGCGCGCATGAGCAGCGGAAGAGGCTTGAGCGCCTTCGTTAGCGTGGAATGGCGATGGAGTGCGCGAGAGACCAGGTGGGGTGGGTGGGCGCAAATCAGTCGCCTGCCCTGATTGTATTGACTCGGGTGGTGGAACAGAGGCGCCGCGTTTCGGTGGGGGAGGCATGAGGGCCTCCGTCGGGGTCATTGTTGGACTGAGCAGGGAAGATGGGCGCACGGGATACTTTGGTGAAGGGACTTGCAGGGCAGGACCTTTCTGGCGCACCGACTTCTGGCGCATCGACTTCTGGCGGCTGGGGTCGAGGCGAGGAGAGTCCGGATATATCCCATACCATTCCAGGAAGCTCAGGGTAGCTGACGCTGAGTAAATCGCCACCGGGGACGGGCTTTCTCCGCCATTGCTGTGGGCGACTGTGGACGCGGTTTGGATTTGTAAGGGTGAATCGAGGCTGCTGGCATTGCTTGTGAGGGAGCCGCTGGTCGACGGCGGCGAGAGGGCGGACGAAAGAGGATGTGGGCGAATGTGGTGGGGGATACCTCCAGATTCCAGAATTTTCGACAATTGTTTCTGGATATCCGAAGAGAAATCTTCGTCTGAGGGTTGGAAGAGAGCGGCGAGGGAGATGGGCCGAACGCTTTTCTTCCGCGTGAGGCGACGCTTCAGCCCTGTTCTGATGGATTCACGGACGTTCTGGGGAACGGCCGACACGGGCGGCATGAGGGTCGCGCCTTTGGTATCCGAGGAAGCGTGCGCGAACGAAGGATGTGGTTCAAGACCTGCACTATGCGCCTTGATTTTCTCGATCTCCTCCGTCAACCAAGCCAACGAGTCCGCATCGATGTCCTCCGGATAATCGCCCTCTTCACCATCGGTATCCTCCCAGGACTCGGGGTCGTTGAATATCCGCTCTGCAAGCGCACTTCCTGGAATTCCGGTAGTGCAGGTGAAAGGAGTAGCAGACACCAGCGGTGAGTCGAGGACATCGAGGTCGGGATGGGTGAATCGTCCTCTGAACATAGTGTCGAAATTGGAACAGGCAAAAACGAACGTTGTCAGAGGGTTGGTTCTTTACAGTGCCAGACTGTGGATGCTGAGTCGCGATGCCGATGTTGGAAACGGTCCGCAACGAAGGCGCGAAGACAAAGGACAGACCACCACGGGAGGACGTCGGGGAGAGCAAAGTTGGACCGCAGAAGAAGGCAAAGGTTATGTATATGCAAACAGTCACAGTCTAGTGGCAACCAACACCGCCCCAGATCATCCTGAAACATGCCAGCATCTGGTCCCTGGAGTTTCCCTTTATAGACAAGTTCTGTCCGCTTTCGGCTAGTTCCACCGCAATTTCATTTGTTTTCGGAATTCACATATAAACTCACAATGTCACGAATCCCCCTCTACCCACCATCCTTGTCTTCTCTCCTAGCTTTTTACAACCAGTGGACATTCCCAAGACGGTGTGTCCATTGTGAATGTGGGTGAGAAAAGACAAGCGCAATCATGATGGGTTATGGGCGATCCGCGCTTCAGATCAGCAGCGAGCCCATTTGGTACAGCTTTCGGGACCAAGATGATATTTTTCATTTTTCCCGCTCCCGATGGAGGTCCCAACATGCCAGTCGCCCCAACACCCCACCGCTCCCTGGAGCCTCCCTAGCGTCTCCCTGAATTGACTAGCGAAGTGTCTGAACGGCTCCTACATTCCAGGTCCCTCCGGAATTCGGAAGACCCGACGAAACGCGCCTCTGTGCACATGCAGTGAAGGTGCTTGCGCAAAACTGATTTTGGGGAGCTCTCCGACATCCATTTGGCTCTCCGTTTCGTATTTGCATTCCAATTCCTGCGAAACCTGTTACAAACAAAGGTGACAGCTAGTCCCGACATGGAACGCAGCCGGCTCCTCCTGGATGGTTGGGTCATCACTATCAATAGGATGCACACCATGACCTAGCAAGGGGTGATTATGATCGCCATATACCCTACGAGAGGAGGGCTGTCAAATTCCCGCACGCTCTTGACAATCATGTCATTCAAGATTGCAGAGTTCGACCATGGGCGGCGAGTGCGGAAGTAGTAGCGCAGCCGAAGCGGACTCAAGGCGCCCTTTGGTGTCGGCGGGTTCGGGCTACGTGCTATTCCGTCGCGTCGGTCTAGCGTAGAAAACTTATATCCTCCAGGCGCATCGGACTCAGATTCTCATTCGCTCTGGTGAGTTGGGCCGATGGAACCCTGCAACAGATAGAAATTCAAGCGCCCGCCACTATCTGCTCCGGTCGGCCTCTGCTCTTCAACCATGACCACCATCAGTGACCAGTGATTGTTCGGTAACCTTCGTACGCTCCAACCCATTCAGAATCATGACGGTTCGTGCTCATGGTAGGATAGTAGGCACCGCGCCATCTTGATAGACGGTTGGCAGTAAGCCTCCCGTTTCATTTCGACGTGGAAGCTGACACGGGTGACTATTCTTAGGACCGCTGTGGGTGGAACGGAAACTGATGGCAATCCCATAGCTAGGTGATTTTCTATCATGGGCACTGGTAAAGGTTCTAGCTTGGGCCTCGCGAGCAGAGCTCGTTTCGCCGCTTCCAGTCTGGAAATGGGATGATCGTCAGCGGAAGGCTGGTTTCTCACAGGTTTCTTCCGACGCCTTCGAGTCGAGAAGTGGCGCTGCGGTGCGTCTATTTTCAGCTTTTGCTTCCTGGCCTTCGTGATTCAAAAGAAGGCATTTATTTTAAGGATATGATTGCGAGTTCAACGTTCATGATCTCAGCAGCACAGGCTTTCCTTGTCGCATCAAGTACCCCAAGCCTATACCAATTAAAGAGATGTCCTCCACAAGCGGATCGTTTCAGTAAATCCTCTACCGCTCGAAGCCTGTATTGTAGTCCGCGGAGACGAAATCTCTCCACCTTATTTTGACGAATAAATTTCGTTGATTCCTGGAGTCGTGCGACCATCCTTGAATCAGGTTTGATTCCATCAAATATCAATTAAGCCCTGTTGAAGGCAGCGCAATTCCGGGAACCCCACATAACGCGATGTAGTTCTTCTTTTCTTCGCAAGACGAGAGCGTATAGGACCAAGTGCGGTACGACCTCAGGTGAGGATTCGTGTATGGCCTTCTGCTGTTATTATTCTCCCTTGGGCAGGGAAGAGACAGCGCCCTGACCACGTTGCAAGCCTCGTTCAAGGACAAGAATACCACGAGCAATCAACGTGCCCTCTCCCTTGTCCCATTTTTTCTATTGGGGAAGGAGGTGAACAAGGCTGTGGATCCCTTTCTCCGTGCTGTCTGAGGCAGTCCGGCGCTAATCAGAGTGCTCCGAGAAAGCCGATTCGGTGTGTTCAGCCCTCCATCTCCATCCAGAAGATTTTCAACGCCCCTTCAGCGCAAAGGAACAAAGGGCGCCATTGTTTCACGAACAGCACCAGTGTAACGTCGGGCCACCGAAGGCATCCGGACCGACACGGGCGCCAAAAACAGCCTTCGATCCTTTGAAAGATTGGGGAAAAATTATTTGTATTCCATAGCGCCGAGCGAATTGATCCGTTCTTGGGGTTCTATCAATTAAAGTTCCCATTTTTCTTCCTCTGGGTAATCCTCTCGCGCCACTCGCACATACCTCAGGGCCTGACGTCCGCTACGTAACCCCATGGACAACATCTCCTCTTTGAATAGAACTCGATTTGCCATCAACAGAGGCAGTCGACTGAAAGCTGGAGGGGCCCTATATTTCTCCACTTCCTTGATCACCGCCTCATATGTAGATCTGGAGAGGCTCGCGAGACCGAACCCACAACGTGGAACGTTCCTTTGTCGAGGAAGCACAGGCGAGATATGCAAATTTTCCAATCTCGAAAGATGGCCCACAGCGGTGTTGATAAAGAGCTCCTAAACAGAATAAGAACAGGCGTAAGCCGTCGTGTTTCTGGGGTATATTTAGCCCCGCACGTACCACAAGGTTTCTCTGGTCCTTGTCGATAATTAAATTCGATGGGGTCACCTTCATGTGGAGGCGGGACAATTCTCCAAGATTGGCAATAAAAGACGCATTTTCACTGCTAAAACACCACCTGCCCTTGTTTCGTGGCAAGATTTCAAGCCACTCCAGGCTCTGTACGTGCGACAGAAGTCCGGAACCATAGAACTTGACAGCCATTTCATCGGCAGAGGCATCATCTAGAAAGTTTTCTGGGATTACATAGAGTGCCTTGAGACCTGAATACGAGGCAAGGTATTCTAGAAAGGAATCAGTAACAAAATCGAGCTTAATCTTCTCCAGCCAGATGCCTGAGGAGGACAGGGCCACCCAGATATCGTCCTGCGGACTATGTATAAATCCTGGTGGAAAGGCGGATGTGTCTTCCAGATTGCATATTGCTTGTAAGTCCAAGGAAACAAGGTTTCTGAGGTGGCTGAGTGTGGCCGAGTCCAAGCTGACAACAGCCCCACGGAGGCGTAGGCGCATCAATGAGAGCGGAGGATTACCATTAGGGATTTCTTGAAGGAGGTGCTGAAAGCTCCAATCTTTGAGAGGCGCAAAATAATCCTGCCAGAGCTCTACACTGAGGGAGGAGAGGCGAGGAGAATGGGCGATTAACTTTGCAATGTTGTCGATAATTGCCTCGCAGCAACTGGGACTGCTACATCCTCCCCACAGCGCGATCTCTGTCAAACCCTGCAGATTGCGCATAGGTAGGGAGGCATTCCAGTATTCGATGTCGATATTGATCCGTGTCAGGTTCGGGAGCTCAGCTAGAGCTGCTAGCACCGTCGTTTGGATCCAATCAGAGTCGCTCTCAGACGGGGACCACCTGGTTCAAGGGAAGAGAGGGTGAGATCGTAATTATAGAAATGGAGGGGGAAATGCTGTCGCCCACCTAATTGATCTTACAGACTTGAGCGAGCTCAAGGCGCGAAAGAGGCACCTCTGGACCACGCTGTCAAAAAGCAAGGATTCGGGTGTATGGTGTCCTTTAGGTACGCGATTGATGTCTACTGAAAGAGAACGCAGGACCAGCTCTTTGGTCCCTTGCACAGCGGCCGGACATCCTTTAGATAGGATCTCTAACTTCTCGATGCTCGCTTCGAGGTTGGAGAAGTTAAAATCGAACACCAGCTTTCGCAGGACCTGAGCTGAGAGAAGATATGCCAGCTGCCTGCAAGTAAGACGCAACCCTTTCAGGTCGCCTACGAAGAGCTACATAGGTAGTGAAAGAGAAGCGATTAGTAAGAAATTTGAGTTTAGCGCCCATGTACATACCTCGTCCGCAACAGCATGGATCAACTCTGGAGCCAGAGAGATGAATCTTGGGGGAGTCATCTGGGAATCAGTTCTACAATGAAGGTCGATGGCAGGCTTATATAGTGATCCGATCACCGCCCAAAGCGCCTACATTTGAGTCAGTGAATCATGCAGAAAATTCGGAAATTGGAAACACCGGCGCACAAGACCGGCGCACTGTGCGGCGGCAACTTCCGCGGGCACGCACACGTGACCTATTTTTTCAGTGACGAGACCGTCTCCTCTTGATATGTGCATAGGTGACGACGTACTATTACTCGTACTCGCCGTCGCCGCCTCTCTTTACACTACTCTCTTTATCATCTAATTTACGACCTCCTCTCCTTCTCTCCTTGACTCCTTGTCCTTGGCACGTCATGGACCCACTCTTGGACATCCTCAACACTGCACATTTCTGTGATGGCTGTGGTACACGCCTAACGGTGCAATTCTCCACCAAGGGTATGCCCCGGGTCAACCTTATGTTCATGTGAGTCGTTCTCTGAGTCAATTGGCACTTTAATTCACACCGCCCTTAGTGTCAACGTTGCCTCTATCACCACACATTCCCCCGAAGAACTACAGTGTTGAACCCTGCCCTTTCCCAAGCGCCACCTCCTTTCCTGCCCACGCCACCAGTATCACAGCAGTCTGCGTCGTCCTCACGGTGTACAACTCCCAGCTGTTCACGGACACGAAACAACAACTGCTCTCGGCTCCGATGCCGTCAATGTTGCAGCAGTGAAGTGAAGACGAGGCCTTGCGGTGTGCCAGGCCACCGCTTCGAAACTCTATCTGCCCGCCAACAGCAGAAACTGCGTCATCAGCCGACCTTGGTTGGTGCAACACAGGCACCCCCCTTTGTCTCAATGGTCACTCGAGCATTCAACCCCAGATCTCACAGGAACTCGAGCCATTAGATCCCGCCTTCTCTCGGGGACTTGAATCTCTTCTGGACGAGGACCCTACGCCCGCCTTTCTTGCCTGCGAGAACCAGTCTCGTTGGGATGCACAGGCAGCGTCTCAGCGGGAGAAGCAATTGGAGTATGAGGAGGAGCGCCAGTACCAGGCCGCCGTTGCTGCGTCACTTGGCCACCCGGCCAGCACGGACGCTCCACGTATCGTAGTACCCACCGCCCTTGCATCGACGTTGCGCCCAACACCAAACACGACAGCATCTGCTTCTACATCAGCCCCAGACCCAACGCCATCATCCTCTGCCGGCTCAGCGATACGCACGGTACCATATCGTCCTCCGAACATGAAAAAGCACCTGAACTCAGACTGGATGCGCCCATATGAAGATCGTACAGGAGTATCGAAGCCGGTGAAGAGCGATCCCAACCGAAGGTTTCGAGTCGTTTTATGGGGGAAGGTGTGTTCCTCTCCTCTTTTGTCCTTTCGTGGATTCATATTGTCTACAGAGCAATGAGGCACCCATCGTTTTGGCTGTGGATAAATGTCCGCAGTGGCCTACTTGGGTCGTCTAGTGGAATTGCTAATGCGTCACTAAGAAAACTTGCGATGGTTCGAGGAAGACATTCGGGGGCAGTGTCTCGAGAGCTTTGTTCCATGGGTTGTGGGAGTAAAATGCTTATTTTGAGGTGCGAAATGAGGCGTGCATAACGGGAAATGTTCTCAAGAGAAATTTCAAGTGATTTTTGAGAAGACAGATATTGCAGGGCTTGTGCGAGGGGCGCCATGGAGGTGTACTCCCCCACCTGCGGCGATCGTTGCGCTTACGCGTCACGCATGTGCCACAGACTATGTAAGCACGGCAATGTCCGCCGCACTGATCGCCGCACTTGACCGGCGCACTTTCCAATATCTAAATGCCCTCAAATCATGTGAGTTCGGATCCGAGCGGGAATGAAATTTCCTAAAAAGAGAGTCGGATGTTGTCGTGGAATACCGCAATTGTCGCTGTACACCAGTGCTACTGCTCATGCCAACGTAGTTGTCTTTGAAGCCGGCCAGCGCTCCGAACCTTTAAACCACATACAACAGTATTCTGAGATGATAGCTACCAGTCCTCATATACGTCTATTGTAGGATTCTGATCATAATACCTCAACCCTTCAGTGTCGCTGTTTCTATCTTCTCTGAAGACTTTCTTCTTGCCCACAAACAGTGTTGGAAGTCGTTTGATTGATGGTTGAGCGCGAAAGTGATACACGTTCTCAACCATTTTTCGGGTGGTGCGAGCAAAGTGCGATATGGCGGGGTTTCCGCAAAGGGCTCCTCTTAGGCTTTCCAAATTTGCTGGATTAATAGTCAATGTTTCCAGACGTGGCATGGACTCGGCTGCGAGGTTGACAAGATCGTGCTGGAAGGAAAGTCCGTCAGTGCCGATAGTGAGTCGCAGTATGATCGGCCTACCAAGGAGCTCGGTTTCGATTCATCGATATCGCAGGCGCCTGCATCTTTGGAGTATGTCGCCAATTTGGAAGATGCTAAGGAGATATGCAAATGTTCCAGTTTTGTGCATCGAGAAAGGGATGTCGAATTGGAGGAGTTGAAACACCACTTCCCTTCGAAGGCAGGTGATATCTTAAGAGTTTCCAGGGTATGAGCATGACTGTTCAGAGGGGCAGAAAAAAAATTCGGTGGCTGCGGCATCAGAAAGGCCTGCACTGTCGAAGTGTGTGGGCGCAATATTGAGAGACTTCAACCCGGAGTAAGATGAGAGATATTTAAGGAGAGAACGAGGGAGGCTGTCATGCTTGAGCTTCTCTAATCGAACGCCCGTGGAAGCAAAAGCTTTCCAAATGTCTTCTGTGGAAGACCCAACTTTCTGGGCATCGAACGCGGCCCCGGTGTCATCTTGAGATCGGTAGTAACTGTAACGATTTCCGGTATTGAAAGGGTCGCATACGCTTGTCAACTCCAGCGACGTCAGGCTTCTGAGGTGAGGGAGTGTGATGTGATCCAGGCGGACCAGCGCTTCCTGAACAGAGAGATGCCGAAGACGGAGGGGTTCAAGTGGGTCGCAATACTCCAGGAGTTGATGAAGACTTTGTGCTTTCCCAAGTGGCTTGCCATAGTTTCGATATTGGGCAACCTTGAGGGACCTCAGCCCTGGTGATCGAGCGATCAGTCTTCCTACATTGTCCATCGTCTCGACGTAGCTACATAGGCCAAAAATCGAGATTTCCTCCAATCCCTTCAGTTTGTCGACTGGCAGTGCTGCTTTGCAGTTGGTAGTGTTGAGATGAAGGTTCTTCAATGTAGAAAGACCAACCAAGGCTTCGACCACGGCAATCTGGACTTCTTCATTGTCCCACTGAACGGGGGACCACCTGAAGGGATCACTGTTCATTCAAGAAAAATAACTCAGTGTGCCCTGCTCACCGAATAGTTGTTAGAGAGCTGAACGAGCGCAAGGCATCCCGAAGGCACCCAGCCACTTGTTCCGTCGCCGACTGCGCTTCTACTAGAACCTCGGGCTCCTGTTCAAGAACGCAGTTGCGCGGTAGAGAAAGTGAGCCAACAATCAGCTCTCGAGCCTCTTGTATTACAGTCGCCAGTCGCCAAAAGTTGGAGCATATCGACGCTCTTTTTGATGTTATTGATGGTGATATCAATCATGACAGTACGAAAGAGCTGATGATTGACGAGCGGTTGGAGTTGCTTGCATGTGAGACGAAGCTGTTTCAAGTCGGACATAGAGAGCTAGCAGGGCGACCAGCGTCAAGTCGGTTCGTCTTGTAATAGAGTGCCGAAGCGTACCTCATCGCCTATGGTCTGAATTAATTCGGGAGCTAACGAAAGGAACGGATTTGAAGAGGCCATGCTGAGGTTACGGAAAGGAGGACGATGGTAATGTTGACTCTCATCGTGTCACGATTGAGGCTGTGGCGGCAAACTCCGTCAGTTTCAAGGTCGATCCCGCCTTGTCAAATGAAAAGGTCGTATTATCGTACTATAATACATAACTGGCTTCAAGCTTTCGAGACGTCGTGTTCGACAAGCCAAGAGAACGCTGTCATCTAAACCTATATATCAGTTCAATTCGTGGCACAGGAATCACGCCCATCGTTGAACGACAACGCTGTTGAGCAATCCAGCGCCTTGAATCGTGGCGCTATCATCGTCGAGAGTGCGGTTGGGGAACGTCGTCCCGATCGTATATGGGCGGGTGCGGTTTTCTGGCCGCGACCTGCACAGATTCAACACGACGATGGAAGGCCGAGCCAGAGGTAAACTCACGCATTGATGAAATTCCTAATGTCACCAACGGTATGCGTCAGATTCATCCGGGCAACCATCCTCGTCCCATCCGCCAAGCGGATCTGGATGCTGGTCGTCGGCTGGCTCTGGTCTACCTCGAACTTGGTTGTGATGCTTTCAGCATTTGCCGGTGTATGAGGTCCAGGGAGGGCTGCTGTGCTTGAGGGTGGGAATTCACCGGGCATGTGACTCAATTGAGCGCTGAAATCCGGGACAACACCACCGAGACGATTGCCTGTGCCAGAAAACACTTTACCGCCTTTGGGTGGGACGTAATCGTCTTCAGTCCGCTTCGTCACACGCAACTCAACATGTTGACCTGGACGGACGTTGAGGATCGAGGGTGGTGCATGTCTGATAAGGAGTGAGGCATTGATCTAGGAGGGGGATCCTTTTACTCACCCTGCGTTGATTTCTGTTAGGATCTGTGATTGAGCGGGATCATCATAACGCCTCAACTCTCCATCTTCGACCTGGAACCCATCGCGCCAGAATGTAAGATGGCGGATAGCGGTTTCTTCTGGGAAAGGGAATCAATGCAATGTTCATACCGAGAAGGAGTCAGGAACGTACCTTCCTCAGCGTTGGGGTCAGGAATATAGGTGCTCTCGACTTCATCACTCCCAAGTGTGTGGCCCCCGCCACTAAAGACGCCATGTCTGGCTGTGGAAGCGGACGGCGGACCAGCTCTGAAATGCGGATTGAGCATTAGAATACGAGGTACACAAGACTGGTACGCACTGTGCGGCCCGTTGAAGGAGATCTCGAACCATGTTGCCCCCTGGAACACCTCTTTGTCGATCCGGGTTCTCGATAGATAAACCGCTGAAACATCGTAAATCGTAAATCGCGAGAGCCATCGACGGGGGAAAAGGCTCACCTTCGTTCTCCTCCAGCAAACCAGCGCTCAGCACCCTTATTTTCGTCCTCGTCGTCATCATCGTCATCATGTGCATGGCCATGTCCACCCTGGCCACCAGCGCCGCCGCCACCACCCAAACTTGATAGTGTTGCGAATCGGCCTGCCCCAGAATGCGATCCCCTACGTTATGCATTTTAGAAGCATCCTAGCGCACAGTTAATAATGTTATGCTTACCCTGATGAAGACGATCCTGACCAATCGCCAATTCTCCCGACTCGAGGCGCAGAACTGTGATGCACCCAGCTTTCAGGCAGCGGTTCCGCAGGGTCTCCACTGAGGGTGCGACCTGTGTTTCCGTCTCCCGACATGATGAAGTGTTAAAGAGAAGTAGGAGCAGTGGCAATCGTAGAAATGGAGAAAAATGGACAAAGCGACGCGTCACGGCCGCCTCAAGATGAAGGACATGTGACTGGATAAGATAAGATAAGATTTACCGACTGACGATCGCCTTTTTACACCAACTCCTCGACGATGGTAAAGGGAATGTCGTCATGAGCACGAGTGGTGTAGGCACATCGATACAAGTCCAAATGGCGACATTTTGAGAGGGTGATGAACACCGAGAACTTGTGAGATAAAGGCTGATAAAGGTGCCCGTTCATTCGCCTGTCCTGCATTACGTAAGTATGATGTTTGCCTCCGGCCCGGCCATCCTCCGACGGAAGCCTGTCATCCACCATGTACAAACCAACACATTTCAATGGTCTTACTCGAATTATCAGCGCCTTACTCATTTCAATTACTTCTTTCTCCAGTGCACTGAAGCAGCCTAGCTATCTCCCTCATCATAACGCAACCAGGTCTTTCTGGCTGTACCCGCCATCGACAAATCCACTAGGCGAAGCAGGAAGCACAGGCGAGCTGACTTCGAGTGCAGATGTGTGCATCATTGGAAGCGGAATCACGGGCATCGGTGCTGCATGGCATCTAACCAACCAGCTAGTATCTCAGAGCGTTGAGACGAAGAAGAAGATCGCGGTGCTGGATGCTCGCGAGTTCTGTGAGTCTCCGACTTCTCTTGTGACGCTGGAACTTATTGGTTGGGCTTCTGACCAGGTTCAGGAGCTACTGGTTCATTGAATCCCTTTTTCTCGCGGTGCCTAGGCTGACCCTGCTTAGGTAGGAATGGCGGACACCTGACGCCAACTCTATTTTACGCCTTCCGGGATCGAGAACGGGCGTACGGCACGGACGAAGCGCAAAGATCATATCGCATTGAGCAGCACACCGCCAATAGCCTCCTCGACTTCATTAGAACGAATAATTTAGAGTCGGAGGTCGATCTCTTCGAAGGTGGCCACCTAAGTGTATTCCGGACGGCAGAAGAGGCGGCTGGTGCGAAGGCTGATTGGGAAGCTACCAGGAAAGCAGGAGTTGACATGGGTGGCGCGGATGGGGACGGAGGTGTTCGATGGTTTGGGATAGAGGATCTCGTCGAGGTACGGTTTTTCGCTCAATAATGCTGCGATTTTCTGACCACTTGCAGAACTACGGATTTAACCCGGAGCTCAACTACACTGCTGCTTGGTTCAGCGGACATAACCTCTGGCCATGCAAAGTTGTGACGAAACTCTTCGAAGATGCACAGAAGCAAGCCAGTGCGGACGTTGTGCTGCACACGAAGACACCCGTAACGACCATATCTAAGCTCGACGACGAACGATCGGGCCTTCACACCCCACGAGGCGAGATAGCTTGCGAATACGTCATCCATGCAACAAACGCATATGCAGGCCACCTATTACCATTCCTTCGAGGGCAGACCCCCGACATTGACTACACAGTCGGCCAAATTCCCCTTTCCCTCCGGCCGCGAGGCGCCTTTGGCATCGTCCCAACTCGAGGCCAAGTTGGCGCCGTCCGAGCATCTGTCGACGCTCAAGCCCTCAAATGGAATAACTCATGGGACGGGGGTGCAGGGTGGGAGTACTGGTTCCCGAGATACCAGGATGTTGAATCGCATGCCGGTCGTCGTCCGCTGATCATCCTCGGCGGCGGCCGACAGCACTCCGGCGGAAATCTCGAGCAGGAAGTTACGGATGACAGTGTGCTGAATGAGAGGGTCGACAAGGCACTCAAGTCGCTCTTACCGCGATTCTTCCCGCAGCAGTTCAAACATGAAGACGCGGAACAGGCTTGGGAGATGCAGTGGGTGAGTCACTGTCAAATACCTCTCAAATTTGACGTTAATGCCTTTGCGTAGACAGGAATTATGGGTTTCACGAACACAGGAGAACCTTTCGTGCGTTTGTTTCCTCCTTGACCTCTGTTTGCGTTGACGTAAACTCGTTCCAGGTCGGACCAGTTAAAACTCTCGCCCAATCACCAAACCTCTCGGCAAAGAACCCATACGAAGGTCAATACATCGCCGCTGGATTTACCGGGCACGGTATGACTCGGGCATTCGCATGGTCAGCACCCCCATGTCTTCTCTCACACTTCCTCGTTGATGTTGTGATTTCAGTGCCGAAGTCGTTGCGGGTATGATCATCGCGAAGATTCGAGGCGAGGAGTGGGCGGCGCCGGAGTGGCTGCCAAGAAGGTATCTGACTTGGGCGACGGCGCCATGAGGCATGCTAGAGAATTTATGGAGTCCTTTTCCTTCGTACGTTAACGTACTCTTGTCTTGGATCAAAATCGAAAAGTTGCAGGCTCCTGTTCGAAATTCAATATTCAACCCTGATCCGATTTGGCAATCCCTTACCCAAACTTGGTTAACGAAGACCCATCCTGGTTCGTAATTCGGTACGCCGAAGCGACTACCTATACCGGGCAGCCAATCCTGGTCGACCGCGTGCAAGCATGAATCATTTGGGGATCAACCTTCGCGTCGGGGCAGTCGGCACTAGCATGCAGACTAGCTCGAAGCAGCAAGGCTGCCACGGGCGCTAGGCATTTTCCGTTGCGGCTAGGCCATAAACGGATAAGACGCGGTGTTGTGACCCTTGTCGCGGCGAACTCGCCAACGGGGAAGCCCCCAAAATGAAGTCCAATTTGTCGGCGAATTTGTCTGCAGAGCGATCTAGCGAAGTCTCCTCGGACGCACCCGACTCGCAGTGCAGATCACTGACGGCCTTGGCGATCCTTCTGCCAGCTATAAAAGACACCCAAACGCTCCTCCAAGTCCCCAGTTCAACAGCCCCGTTGACCAACTAAACGCCTCGTTCTACGACTCGCAGCTATCTATCTCACGAAACCACCATGTTCGCTAAGATCACTGCTATCCTCCTCTTCTCCCTCGGCGCTATGTCTGTCGCTGCCCACAACAACTGCAACACCGGCCCCGTCCAATGCTGCGGCGCGACTTACGCCCCTGGAAGCTACGATGTAACCAAGGTGGCCTCTCTTGTTGGAGTCGCCGTCTCTGACGTCTCTGGAACGGTCGGTCTTGGGTGCAGCCCCATCACCGTCATCGGTGCTGGATCTGGTGCGGCCTGGTGTGTTTTTCTCCTCTGATATTTGCGGGTTTGGGACTGAGCACTATTTCTTTCTAGCCATACTTCCCCGGTGTGCTGCGAGAAGAATTTCCAGAGTGAGTTTTCTTCCTTGTCGCATGCTTGCTAGTTGTTTAACCTTCTTTCAAGACCAACTCGTGGGCGTCAACTGCTCCCCCGTCACTGCTCAGCTCTGAAACGCACTGAGCACCTGTTCGCACCACGGAGGACATCTAGCTACATACATATGATATCGTAACTAATGCCGCTACGCCCGTCGTCTACATTCGTCCCTCAGAACTTGAAGAAGGAATTATGTAGGGTTCCAAGAAATTGCGTTGACCCTCTACCCCGCTTTGATAAGTAACATGGGTGATTGAATGTATCTATGTCAAGTTGGACCCCAGCCAGTTGGAGGCTAGTCTACTCTGACCACTCGAATACCCAAGCCAAAACATAGATCCAGACAAGGGCAGCACTGGGTTGCCCCCATTGCAAGCGACGTAGAGAATAACCAAAGCAGTTCCGTCTGTCGACCAGAATGCGGGCCGGGTACGTAGGGATGAGCTTCAGCGTGATGAGCAAGCACACGGTGTGATCTTTCCACGTAGCAGCCATGGCACATGGGCAAGTCCTTCCAGCTAGTAGCTTCTCCACTCAAACTTCTAATACATTGTTGTAGAGCTGCAGGCGGAAAATGCGCAGGAGCACTGACAGCGTTGTGCTCAGAAGGACGAAGAGTCGTGGATGTCCGTTGCTCTATCCCCGAGTGGGTGCGTTTGAATGGATGGCGATGGGTCCTGCGGCTACCATATTGGTGTGAGGCAAATAGTCGTAGGATGGGAATGACAAATATTGAGGTAGCAGCCAGTGGTATCTGACTCGGCGTGGAACCAGATGTGTATCATAGTTCGGCGGTGCGGGTATCCCTGCCTCTGGAGTCTTTGTCTTGTTCTCGAGAATAGATCCCTCCGGACAAGACGGCTGGACGCGACATAGAATAGGGGCATCATTAACCATATGTGGGTGCCAAGGCAGTCTGTCTCACCGCCCCACGAGAACTAACATTATTGAACTGAAACGCGAGTCATTTGAGGGTAGCTATCGGACGCGAGATTGACTCACGAGACTGAATTCTTCCGGTCAACATTTGTATTCCCGATTAGCAACAAAAAGAGAGGGGCCTAGGTTAGGTCTAAGTATATAAACCTGTCAAATGTCGAACCGACCTTCACACTCCTTGTGCTCGAACCATAACATAGACGTCGCCAGATTTCCTCCTAAAGAATCGTGAAATTCGAAGACAGCAAGATGCCCATCCACCACATAAGCCTCAACGTTGCCAACATTGAAGAGGCGCGCGACTTCTACCTCGCCGCGCTGAAGCCACTCGGTTACAAGGTCACCATGTCCTTAATCGACGGCAAGGTTTTAGGAATGGGCACCGGCTGGGGTCCTGACTTCTGGCTTGCCTCCACGGACGCGCCGTGCGCGGACGGTAGCCACACAAGACACGATATGTCTACCCCAACGGGCGTTACAGAACAAGTCGAGAAGAAGACAGGGAAGACAGGCGAGATGCACATTGCGTTCGCTGCGAAGAACAGAGAGCAAGTCAGGCAGTTCCACAAAGCAGCGATGTGAGCTGCCCACCCATACCTTTCTCCTTGTCCGATGGCTCATACGTTTGTCGATTCAGTGCTGCTGGAGGCAAATGCAATGGCACCCCAGGACCTCGACCGCAGTATTTTGCCACCTACTACGGTGCATTCGTCCTGGATCCTGATGGGCGAAACCTTGAAGCTGTGTGTTTGAAGCCTGCATTCCTCGCGGAGCCGTGGGGTCTGGTTGGCTGGGGAATTACTGGGTTGGTTCTAGCTGGTGTCGCTGGAGGTGTCGCCAGTTGGGCTGGGTGGCTTTGAGATTTGAATTTTGAAAAGCATCCGCGATACGTCGCGACGCGGTCAAGTTTCCACGTGATGTTCGAGTTTCGCGCAAGTTCAAACCCAAAAATCAACTTCTCTTCACTTTTCTCTAATACTTTCGTCATGTTCTTTGTCTTTGCTATGCGAACGTCCTCTGTACCACTTTCTGGCATCACATCTCATTGCGCTCGAGTCCTATGGACGCGGAAAAACGCGTGACGTCATTCTCGTCGTCACCCAGAATGTCCATAGATGTCCGTGCGCAATACCTCGAAACCTATTTATAAGGGCGAACAAGAAAAAAGTAATTCGCCTCGCTCCCCTCTCCCTGCGACTACGTCGCTTCGGGTTCCGGAATCATGCCTGCCTCCGTTACAAAAGCAATCCAACAGAATACGAACGACTACGTTTGTGAATCGACTGATCTCCTCCAGGCGGGCAGGCTTTTCCACCTGCTCAGCCCTATCCGACTAGGGAAGTTCATCTGGGACATATTTTATATCTTCATCCAAGCGATAATTATCCTAATATTCAAACCGGTAAGTACGCTTCTTGGCGGCATTTCATCTCGCAGGCAATTTACCTTGATATAAGGCACCGCCGAAAGCTCAGAAGACGCTATCAAAGCCACGCGGAAGGATAGCAGTCATTGGTGCCGGAATAACTGGAGTCAGCTCTGCTGCGTACGTCTATTCGAGCTTTGTGATCCCACAGCACCGACTGATCGAAAATTCCTTTCTCCAGACACGCTATTGCTCACGGCTTCGAAGTCGTCGTATTTGAAGCAGCACCAAAGTCCAAGCTGGGCGGGATATGGGCTCAAGTAAATCGCACATCGGGCCTTCAGCTGAACTCCCTGCTCTATCGATTCCATCCTGCCGTTCTCTGGAGCCGAGCGTTTCCGTTGCGAGACGAGATTCTAGGAGGTAGGCACCGTTGACGCCTTTGCCGAGGGGTATGATTTGGGTCTGACGCTGTCTGAAGAGGTTAAGAGGATCTGGAAGGAATACCATCTCGATGCTAGGACACGCTTTGAGGTGCGCAGTTCGTTCAGAAGTGTTACTGCCTCAAGCAGATTCCTGACCTCATAAAGACCAAGGTAACCTCGGTCAAGCGGGCGCCTCGCCCAGAAGACGAGTCGGAATGGGCAGATGACCCCGATCGTTCTCGCTGGATTATTAACGACGGTGAAGAAGGCGTGTTTGACGCGGTCATCGTGACCATCGGTACTTGCGGCGACCCTAACTGGATAACGCTTCCTGGAATGCCAGACGACATCGGACAAGAGACCCCAAAAGCACATGAAGCCGACACTCCCCCTAGCCAAGATACGTCTGCAAACTCGGACCAGAAAGAGCAAGGTTCTTCAGATGAACGAGAGAACGGTGAAGAAAAGTTCACGAAAACAATACTCCACTCCTCCCAGCTCGACTCGCCTGCGTTCAAGCTCAAGGGCGGCGAACGCGTCGTCATCATCGGAAGTGGTGCGAGTGGTGTCGAGGCTGTCGAAACCGTACTGGAGAAAGAGAAGGAGGGTGTAAAGGTCTACATGATTGCAAGGGACGACAAGTGGATCATTCCACGGAACATTATGATTGATACCTTCATTTCTGGGCAGCCGTTTGGGAGGCAGATGCCGTTGAGGTAAGTACGGATTTCTCCCTGCTTCGAAACCCTTGATAAGAACTTCGTCCTTACAGTTTTTTGTGGGAAGAATTTCTTCGAAGATGGCAATACTGGGGTGTCGAAGAACTCGTTCCGAAAGATCGTGGTATTTACGAAGGGACGCCCGTAAGCCCTCCAAGCCCTCATAATGGGATGACTGAATATACCTACACTTCCCCAGGTCGTCAATGATGTCTTCCTCTCACATGTCCGCTCCCGCCGATGCCATTATGTACGTGGGCAACCCGTCCGTTTGACCAAAGACGGCGTCGTCGTCACTAGCCGAAAGAGCAAGCGCAAGAACCGCGACGCCAAAGAGGAGCGCAAGCCGAAGGATGGCAGTTCTGTAGAGGATATACCCGAGGGCGAAGAGAAGTTGTATGAAGCGGATATAATCGTGTTCGCTACGGGGTACAAGAAACCGTCGGTTGATTTCTTGCCGCAGGATTTGTTTCCTGAAGGCTACCAGGTATTTCTTGCGATTATCATTCACGTTTTGCCGTTCGTTCATCAGACTTCGTCAACTATATAGAGACCCGACCTTTATCTCCAGAATTTCTCGACGGAAGACTGGTCTATTCTAATGACCAACTCTGCCTACATGAATGCGATTGGGACAGTGTATGTCCACCAATTTCTTATTCCTTGTATTCCGCTGCTAATTCTCCCTCGCTTCGCCTGGATCCTAGTGGTCATTTGTCCGTCCATGCTCTTCTTCCCCCTCGAACCAAAGACCCTGAATTGTTCGAACAGCCACATCGGGATCTACACGCGCATCCTCCTCACACTCCTCATGGACCCCAGTGCCCGCCCATCGCCGAAGGACATGAAGCTCTGGGTTGACGTCCTCCAGTTCATCAAGCGTGGTGCGACAGGCGGCGCCTTGGGGTTCTTCACCTATATGGAACTAAGTGCGTGCTCGTCTTCCCTTTTTTTTTGCCTTCAAGAAACTGATGAAGCTATTGGGTAGCGATTTGGCTTTTGGGATTCCATATTCTGAGGCCAGACAGGCTGAGGTGGCTTTTCTTCATTATGAATGGATGGGGCATATACGCGCAGTAGAAAGGTCCATTGATTGTGGAGTTACGGCTGCACTGCAGCTTTGGACAGTAGAATTATATCAACGTCCCAGTGTAGAGGGTATAAAGAGTCCAAGGGTATAAAGAGTCCAAGGGTATCAAATGAGAACGAGAGACAGTGTAGGGATAGAGTAGAAGATAGCGTCTGAAGCCTATGGTGTTCCTTCTAGTCCATATACAATGTAATATCACCAAATAAGCTCGTTGAGCAGCTCCTGCTGCGCATGACTGTACCGCGAGTCTACGATGCAAGTTCATGTCAACGATTGAAAGGCAAGGGACTGAGCTCATCGTACCACATTTACTAGCAAAGACCCGAAGCGCACGGAGGGCGTCGCGAGAGTCTGTGCAGACGTCCTTGACACAAGATCGGAAAGATTCATTATAAGGTAGGGTGCAGATGCACTGGCTGTCGCCTCTGGAGGTCGGGCGGACGTTCAGTGTTCAATTTGTGCACGCGACGAGAAAGGCTCATGCAAGGATGACATACAGATTGCAGCGACCCCCTTGCGCGGCCGGCCCGGGGTACACAGAAACGGTGAAGATGCAAAATTGAATGCAGCTGGGTGTTGGCGTCGCGGCGGCCTTGGGAATTTCGGAGAGCAGAAGGAAGAATCGGAGGACGATGGCAAAAATGAAGGAAAGGACTTTGGAATCTCTTGAATGGCGCATCGTTTCGTGACGGAGGAATGACAGGAAGGTGCTCGCGTAGAAAGAGAATCAACGAGCGGCTGGTGGGACGGTTTCTTGGTCGTTTTTACGGTTTTGAGGGCTGTGATATTTCGCGTTCCAAATGTAAATGACCTCCATTAATTGAGCGGAAGCATTTATACTCTACTGAGCAGTTTGAGACGGCCTGATGAATTCTGGGCAAAACATCGACGCGACTCAGCCTGTTAGCCCGTTTCGAATACGGATTCAGATGCACTGGACACGTTACATAACATAGAGGAGATTTGGCGAAAGAGCCACGAGATACAATCGTCATCAGTTCGAAAAGATCTGTTGACCAAAAAGGTTTGGCCGAGCGAATTGGCCAAGTTCCTGGGAAAGGCCGCACCAGCGGGGCGTACTCCCAGGACACGACTGATCAGATACATTCTTGGGCGATAAGTTGCGAGTAAGGGAACCATTATGGATTAGATGCAGGATCGATGCTGCAGTCTCCATACCCCAAGCCGGGAGAAGAAGGTTTGGGATGTTGGCTGAGCTCAGAGGGCCCGAGGCTGCTCAGAGGCGATTGCAGGATTCGAATGCCACTGATCCGGGGAACCAGGCAGTAGCCTTCTTCACGTATTCTGGCTTCGAAGGTGAACAGCATAACCAGAGATGAAGGTTTAGGACAAGGTTCAGACCTGTGTCAGAATTGATTTGAAGATCGACATCAGCGATAGTAATTATCCGCATCAGCGTTCGCTTGAAATGGATTTCTGAAACGGCTCTTCATCTTTACCCTCTTGCAGGTCCAGTCTTGCCGCTGTATTCCTTGGACCCTTTCTCGTTGTGCCGCCTGTACAGTGGTGGGCGCCTGTCATTAAATCCATTGGGTATCTTTAAATTGGAAATGCGTTCCCGTTGAGGAATTTTGAAACTCACGCATGGGCGCTAATTTGAACCAGCCCTGTCAAGTGAGATGAAATCCACCTTCAGCCCACGTGGTCAGGAAATATTCGTGAAAAGAGCATACATGTGAATGTAGGAGGACAGTTGTAATGCGTAACTGGGGCACACTTATGGTTGGGTGCACAGTGGAGACACTTTATTCCGGACTATGGCTAGGCGTCAGAAAAGGAAATGCAGGGAAAGATATACGAGAAGATTTTCGTGGTGGTAGAGTCCTACGTACGCGATACCAATACGTAAGGACTACAATAGGTGACCATGTGAGAAATGAACTGAAAAAGATAATGAGGGCGAAAAGAACTATGTCGCTATACCACAGCGAGACAGGACTTTAGCCGGTGTGTTCTATTTCTGGAAAGCGAAGTCCGGGATTATTCCAGCCGTCATGGTATGGACGTAGCGGAGTTTGCCTTCTTCAATGCGGAACTCGTGGCTGTCGGGTATCTCTGCGATTCCGAAGTTCAAAAACACGTCGACTGAGCCGACCGTTTCGTCGATAACATATCGGCGATTTATGAGGAAGACGCCGTCTGGCACACCGAGGTTGCACGAGTCGGTTGGGAGACCCTGTCCGGTGTCCGGTGTAGACGACTGGGTTCGCCCACGCTCAGTTCACTTCCTTCCTGGCAGGA
>JANKHO010000504.1:0-21315 GCA_027627235.1 Agrocybe chaxingu | reverse complement strand
GAAAATAATGAGAGAGCGAATTCCTCATTAGTTGACCCGGTAATATACACAAGCATTGCTGGTAATTACCAGTAACTTATGATATCTTGTGGTCAGTACTAGTGGGAATTCGGCTTTTGGTACACAAAATCTATTCAGTAGGGATCGTCCATTGGAAAAGTGCATGTTTGAGCTGTGCGATCTCGCCAGCCTTGAGCCCAGCTTCACCTACCAGGTCCTTCCACTTGCTATATGGAAAGGTGTGCGTCCCAGAGTAACCACATTCGTCAAGCTTGTTCCGGACGCGATCCGTCAGATGGTACATTGCGCAAAATTGATCGAGTGGCATTTCAGGCCCAGATAGACGGTTACGTGGGATAAGAGGTGCTTCATCATTGATGGGAGGAGGCTGTACAATCGGAGCAGGCGCTGCGAGAGCAGGTGGGGCTGCAGGTGGCGTCTGAGGCGCTGGGGTTTTGCCGAAGAGCTGAATGACTTCAGGCGAGAGACTGAGCTGGAATGTTGATGGTCCATTGTTGTTTTTCATTCGGTTCTGGCGTTCAATCAATGGGCTAAGCTGCCCAAGCTGGTTTCCCGCAACAGCACTGAAGAGATGATGGTTCGGAGGAGTGGTCAGGCTGGCAACATCCGGCCCTTTGAGCTACGAAGGGTATTCAGGTAATTATTACGTGCTCAAGACCCACACTTACCATAGCAGCTGCCCACACGTCGAAGTGGGCATGACCTAAAGGGAAGTGGGACACATCAACTGGATTGATGAAGCAATGTTCGTTGGAACAACCTGGCTTCTTGTGGCACAGCCATCGCTCTCGAAGGGCTTTGATATTATCGTTGTGTGGGATGTTGGCCGTATTGATGTCAGTTGGCTTTGGGGCCTAAGAAAATGGTAGATAAGATGCAAGGACGGAGAGAAAACAATTGAGATGCTACCTTAGTTTTTTTGGCCTTTTTCTTTGCGGGCTCGTCCTCCTCATCCAGTGGTGCACTACCTTCCCAATTGTTTTCCTTCTCCTGCTTCTGTAGGAGGGGAGTTTGTTGAGTCAAAATCAGAAAACATAAAGAGATATCCTTGCCTTTGATTTTACTGGATGCAATGCCTGGACGTAGAGCGAGCATGTCAGGTCCTTATTCTTTGCGATACGTTCAAGCATGTCATCATATTCATCTTCCGAGGTCACTGCCATGGGTGCGGGCGATGTGCGTGCGACGGTAAAAAGGAGTTCATAGTCGTTGATGTCGAGTTTGTCAGGTTTGACAGCTTTGTCGATGCGCACAAGAAGCTGCGCCTTCCAGGTGTCGAACGGCTCACCAAAGGCAAGCTTCATGAAGGTGTTACTTCCTGCTCGCTTCTTGAGGTCCTTCTCCTTCTCGCTAGCAAGAAAGATGCTGATGTTGTAGGTTGCTTTCCTTCCTTCACGTAGATCCTCGTTGCTCTGCTGAGCTTTTTTCGCAGCTATATGCGCCATATGTGTAAGCGAATCGCAAGCAGTACCCAACGACTCACCTGACTTCCGTGTGCCTAAGCTCTTCGTGCATTCTTTCCCTTTGTTGCCGTCTTTTTCTTGGGTAGTGATTGAAGGAGAATGTGGTCGGCCATTGCATCGAGCCCAGTAGGTGGGGCTTCTTCGTCCTCTTGATCGTCTACCGACAGGGTTCCTCCAGTATTGGAGGATTCGTCATCGAGTTCGTCGACATCTGAGTCTGAGTGCACCTGAGTGAAGCTGGGGGCCCGAGCACCAGTATCGGATTCATCGTCGATATCACTTCATAGAAACTCTCGGCTAGTGATACGAGGATGAGGCATTGCTATATGTGGACCATGAAAGTGGCCGCATGACGTGCACAGTGAGGATGGATGAGGATGGACGCAGTGTGTGTGCGGGTTCAAGTTTGGGCAATGTCACATGCATCACAAGGTCACCAAAGCCCTATTTTTCTCTAAGTCCCTCATGATGTCATATATTTCGTCAGGCGAGCGACTGCCATTAATTTTGCAAAGCGCTGTAATGATACCTAGCGCACGGTCTCTTTGGCGCCCGCCGGCCCGGGTTCTCGCTGAGAAGAACCACGCCTGTTGCACTGCGACTTCAGTTGACGATCTTCAGCAGTCCCATTCAATGCGAATACAGTTTATATCTGTAGAACTAGAGAGTTTGATTAATGCGTCTGCATGGTATGTGTCCGTATTCGATTATGTCGTCCCTAAATTAACAACGTTCGTGCGTCAATCCTCTAGAGTTCTGATTTACCCCACCAACAGCGCCCATCTCAACTTCCCAAAACTAACGGTCTTCACTTTTGATGCCACAAGCAATGAAGAATTTTCTCAGCTATGTACTCTACATACTTCCATTATTCGCCACTCTGCTCGATATCACCCTGTGATCCTTTCGGCCTTGACATCTCCATCTCACTGTCCTTGTTTGGAAACTCGATCGGTGTCAGGACTTCTGTCGTTACTGTGACGACACCACCACGACCTAGGTATCGAAGTGCGCCTCACGCGTTGAGGGAGGCGAGTAGAGAGTTGATGTAGACTACATCAAGGATACCAGAGGTAAGCATAGTTCTGAAAGGAGAATACAACACAATTAGGAGACGAGCGCGTACATTTTCCAATGGCGAAGTAGAGGCCTACAAAAATGAACTTTTGAGGCCAAAGCGCATACTATTGAACTATAAGATTGCAGATTAAGAAAGGAATAAAGTATGAGCATACCGTAATCAGACAGGCCAGAGCACAGACGCTATGGTGGTGTGAGGCATGCATGGCTTGGTGAAGCGAGCATGGGTTCCGTACCTCATGAGCAAGCCTATCAGCGGAGTATGAGCCTTGTTCCCTGCCCAACGAGACCACTTTTGATTTCTTACCTGTGTTGATTGTGAATGCCATTAAGAAGGTCACAATTGAATCAGTTCTGCAATCAGAGAAAGGGTTCAATGTCGTCAGAGAGTACGGATGTCAGAGCAAACACCTCTTGATGCTGGTCCGACTTCGCACAAGGAGCGTACACAGCGACACAGCGATGACCACATCGGCCGTGACGGCGCCTACGGAGCTTACATAAAACATTGTCTACCAGCGCTTGGTTAGAGAGGGAACGACGGGGTGCGGCAGCGGAACATACTGAGATTTCACCAAAGCCCTTGAACGTTTTGAGGACATATCTTTTGGGCCTTTTTAAGAAAAGTCGAAGTAATGGGTTATATGAAGGCTCACCCTCTAGATGCAAATCCTACAATGAAATGTGAAGATGAGAGTCTGGTGATATGTCAAATACGAAACACACCAAAGGCGAACGCTGATTCAAAGAGATGTGGGTTAGGAGCTCGCCTACTTGTCAATGAAATGCGACGTGTGCTCACCGAAGACAACGAGTGATAATGCTATCTACGTATGGTAATTAGATACAGGTTCCTAGGGTCATCGGGGAACAAGGAAAGAGAAACTAACAATTACGCTTGGAAGAAGTCGAGCGAGAAATCTCTGCTCGCCACATACTGTCGAGGTGGAAAGGGTGATTAATGAGGGAGGCTGACGCCCATCAGAATCAAACTCACAAATATAGACTCGTTTCGCAAAGAAACTGCAGTCCGATCAGAGGACTAGCACGAAGTAATGAAGAATGACTTACGCCCGAACTGTGAGGTCGCTTAACACCTACCCACCGTAAGTTTGTTCGGACTGTTCTCGCACATGAAGGAAAAAAGCCTACTGTAAGATATACCCCAGCAAGCATGGACCTGGAGTGCCGGAATTCAAAATTCTAATCATTGATTTTCGAGTGGGCGAGTACACTCACCACGTCGGATATAGGAGAACTTCAAAGTTGCCAAAGTTCGTGACGACATAGAAGTATAGCCCATTGGTGGTGAAGGCCATATGTATCGTGTCAAGGATCCTGGCGGTTGCATCAGTCCTTGCTCCAATGCGAGAAAATCGGACTCTCTACCAAAGATATGTGACCTACAACAAGCCTTTAGCATGTCTATCCCACAAACGCGCATTTAATTTCTCGATGAGCTCACCATCAATTTCAACATCCAACTATCCTTCTGATTACCCACGTCACTGAAGTACAGAAATACCTGCACGCTCGTTACGCCATACAGTCTACATTCATGAATGATGGTCACGAACAAGTCGGAACAGAAGTTCAGCTCCGTACGCACATAGCAGTGGCGAGCATCCCAAGGAATGCAGCCCCTAGCGTTTCATCCAGCAAAGGCATATCTAGGACAATGAACCGCTGTCAGTGAGGAGCTGGGCAGAAAGTGGGCGGAGCGATGAAAGCTGTCGATGCGGAGAGAATGGAGGCGGGTCACTTCTGTGCTGGCGACCTTTCTATAGGTAAACAGCCTCATCGTCCATTAAAATTCCATCGCGCCTCGCCCTCACGTTCAAAGGCAATCAGGACACTCAATCGAAAGAATCATCGAAATCAACTTCCTATCATCCGAGTCACCGACGGCTATAGGTAACCTCCAAGTAGGCTACACACTGATTTCGCGGACATGAATACGGCGATGCAGCCGTGTCTGCTTCCAGGTATGGAAAGTTAGCTTCTTTATGAAAGCGGGGAACGGGGAAGGACCCTTGCCAGCTAACCCCGACTTCTGGGTACTTTGTGTGCTCTGGTGACCCCGGGCGATGCTGCGTCCACGCATGAGATTGTTGATGACACGGCGTATACGGATCACGGATAGTGGTACACACCTTTCGCCTTCTCTGAAGATAGAGAAGGTCAGTTACGAAATTCCTAGGCTCGCTGTTGGATTCGTCCACTATTCACGGCAGGGAGTCGAAGAGGCTGTGTCCTCACCCTTCTTTACGCCGCGAAGAGCTCCAGACTGAGAACATGGCTGAGAAAACAGAAAAAGAAGATAAAACAGCACCACCGAAGACCAGAAAACGAGAAATTCACGATCAGATCCAATCGATCTCCTCTTCTCTCGCCCTTCTTCGACCTTGTGCTCCTCCGCTTTTCTGCCCCTGGGCGTCTTCTTCCCGTTTCTTGCGCTTCCCGAATGCCTCCTTCTAGCTCTTCACCCGTTCATGACCGTGCATTCCCCTCAGCGCCTCCTGCTTAACGCCTGAACCCAGTTCTGGAACTTCTGGCCTTGTCCCAACAACGGCCCAATTCCAACAAGGAAGGTGATCCGTCTGCCCACATCCTGAAAATGCACCGTCGGCACATGGCGCCGGGCTTGAGGGCCAGAGGGAGGCAGGTAGAGAGTGCACGTACACTGGAGGGTGTAGTGTAAGCGAAAGGATATCAGGAGAAGGGAGAGGAAAGGGAGGAAAGGGAAAGTAGAAAAAAAGAATAGAAGGTCGCGCACCCGCTCAGCGCGAAGACTCACGGAGATGAATCGGGGTGGCCAAATTGCGGATGTACTGAATCAGAATCGCGAGCGCCCATAGACTTTGAACTCTGAACGGAAATGTATTTGAGCACGTGAGGACGAGGATGAAAGCTCAAAGCTTTCTTAAGGGCGAATGACGTTACCAACGCCACACTACGCCCCAAAGAGCAGGAAAGGCGATCGAACACACCGGGGATTCTGGATACCATAGAGAGAATCAAGAGTGTGTCCGTTCTGCAAATAATTTGGTCTAGCCAGCATTCTATGCTGCTCAAAGGCATTGCTCCATGCCGTGTCCCTCTAATGGGAAGTCCGGTTCCATTCCACCCCATCCAGAACCCAACTTGACAGAACATCTATTCACATCCACCCCTCCTGGCCGACGATCTCGTGTCCAACCTCGAAATTGGGGCAAAGATCCCTGGACGAAAGTCAGAAACACCACCATTGGAGAAGAGAAAGATAACGTACCACTTCATCCCTGTCTGACGATAAACCATCAGCACGTAGAACGACGTTGGGTTGGTCAAGTCGGCAGCTACGGCCACGAGGAGCCTCCTGGAGAAAGTGCGCTATTCCAGTGCTGTTGCACCAGCGATGGAGACCAGAAGCGAATACGGACATCAGAAAAAGCGACCGCCCGATACCTGAAAAGGCATGGTAAGGTAATGCCTCGCAAACCTCGCATGTGCTGCAAATTAGATACTTCATTACATTGAGCTAACTATTGCATTCTGCTGACGGGTATGTAGTCAAATGTATTCCTACGTAATGCCCTGCATTGGGATGGCCCAATGCATAATCTAGCTCAATGCAATGGTATACATCTTTTATGCAGGGAGGGATGCATCGCTATGCCACAGCATATCCCAGGCATGCCACGAGCATTGCATGAACGTGCAGCTCCCGGTTGAACATAGATATTATATCACATTCCGGCGGACAATGTTTGTATTCACCCGATGTAAGTGAGGACGAAGTAATGTATTTGTTTGATTAGTACTACAGTGTGGTTACAGAATGGCAGTCAGACAGTGTGAAGCCGAATCAAAACGAACTGAAAACGCAGCGCGTATTTGTGAATATTCCGAGTCGTTAGTGATTTTACTTTTTGCGGGCAGGGGCCGCCTTGCTCACCAGTCCGACCCTGCTGGCTTTGCTTTGGGTTTGCTGCTGGTGGCAGTCTGGCTAACGCTAACGGAAGCCCTCTGAGTTACAGGCGCAGCGTTTTGTCGTTTCTGGTGCAGGTTGTCATCGTCTTCAAAGTCCCCGCTGATCAAACTTTCGAGGAAAGACTCGGAATACGCACACACTTTTTCGATGTTTGGATCTCTTGTTCACTAAAGGCCAGATGACGCGTCTGACTAGGGACTTGTGGCTGGGCACGACACGGCGGGGGTGTCGAAGTGAGGCGATTTTGATGGTGCTCGTGTTCGCGCTGAGGTTCACGCTCGCTCCGATACCATGCGCGGGGTTCTGTTCTGGGGTTGAGTTCACTTTCGTCTAATTCTTCCTTCGCCACTTCTCTCACCCTCAGGCCATATCCCGTGTCGCGCCAAGCCCTCAGTCATGCCCTCAGTGTCCCCGCTGCCTCGGGAGCTCCGTTCCTCCAGCTCTCATTTCCTCACCTTGTCCCCACCATCCCCATCAGCAATTCTCGGACAATGAGATTGCTGGGAATCTTGAGGTCCCCGATCGAGCGCAGAATCACTGAGCTGATATGAGTAGGGTGCGTTGTTGCAGACAGAACACCACTCACCGTCAGGTAGTCTCTTACCCGTGCTCCTTTGAATTCCTGTCCTCCAGAGTTGTGGTGTACGAGGCCGCTGCTTGCAGAGCCAGCAGAACCACAAAAATTCAGTCTACAACAAGGACAGTGGAGGCGAGAACACGGACCACTTACGTTCAGCCGCAGAATACATAGAGTATATGCGCAGTTATTCTCGCCGCCCTCTCTTGCCGTTGTCATGCGTGGGTACATGGGACTGCCAAGAGGCAACTCGCCTTGTCTTCTTTCGAAAATGAGAGAATCGACTCAGTATCGCACGATATATAGATGGAGGGAACCTGTACCTGCTCAGCGCAAACAGCAACACTAAAGATCTGCGAGGTATAGACTTCGGTGGGTTATACATGTGCAAATGGATAAGTGCTCACTTTGTTTTCTGGGCATTGGATAGCTGAATACCCGCGTTCGCCACTAGAGATTGTGCTGACGGCGCTCCGTGCTGGTTGACAGGATGAACTGAGAAGTCCCGACGTTTGAGGGGAGGGACCCAATACATCGTCGAAGCTGCCACCAACGGGGACGTACCATGATAACAGCGATAAGAGCTCGAACGTCCTGACAGGCTTACCACGCAGAGGATCACCCATGGCAAGGACAAAGATAACATCGAAGACGGCAATGAGCTTGGGGAAGAGCAGGAATAGGGCGATTGTAATTGCTGTCACTTGACATGGGTTGTTGGGAGAGAAGGGGGGAAAGGGAGGAAAGAAAATGCATCGCGCGCGTCGAGTATAAGTCAAATCGCGTGCTCTAAAAATAGAAGTCACGTGTTGACAAACTCCGTGGCGTTGATTCTCCGAGTCCGCTCCCTTGTCTTCTGTTGTTCGCGCCGAGCGGGGTGTTCTCGCCAACGACCCAGCACAGCCACTCACTCACAGCACAATGCCGACACAATGCCCACCAGAGGTAAGTATGCCCATTCCCAAATACCCGCCGCTCCCGTCTAACTCCTCTAGACACGAACTACGCTGCAAATCTTGAAGAATGGCGGCAAGGACAGGTGTGGAGGGCAAAGGAGACGACGCTGATGAAGTACTGAATGGTAAGCCCTCGCACTCGGTTTGTACACGTCGAAAGGGCCTAACATACCTTTGCCAGCACTATGCAGCTCGAAATTTCGGCGCTCTCCACAGTCATTTGCCGCCAGCATACAAGCAGATCACATAGGAGGCATAGCACGGATCGTGAAGGAGAGACAGTGGCGAGAACTAGGACGAGCGTAAGTGCTCGTTTCGTTATGAAATGACGACCTGCGTACCTCTGACGAGTCTGTAGGCTCGTACTTCGTGCGCACACTGCTGTCGACGGGCTTGAAGGACCACAATAGGGCCTATGGAGAGGGTCGTGGGTTGTGAGGAAGGGCACCGAGTGACGAAATTCCTGATGAGGAGGAGGAGGCAGAGGAGAATGTTCATCTTGGCACGGAGGAAGATGGGGGAGGCATTGATCCAGACATGGAAGAACTCGGATACTCTGAGTAGTAGCACACTTGTAATTGACATCCTTATGACCTTATGATATCTCCCTCTATGCAGACAAATGCAAGGCAGGTAGAATGGTTGGAAAACTATGTATAATGCCTTGCAGAACATTTAAGGGATTGCATATGGACTGCAGAGCCTCTACCTCAATACAACGGAGACAGCAATGTTTTTCAACCCATGCATAGCTGCTGCAGAGCCTCTAGCTCAATGCAACAAAGGCAGCATTATTTTTAATCCCATTCATAGCTGCTGCAGAGGTTCAATTCCGATGCAAAGTGTATTGTCAAACCTGCTGGCCAATGCATCCCGTTTACAAAATTGATATCCCTACGCATTGATACACGACCTTTGCAAACACAATGCATCCCTTACACAGGCTTTGCTTCCCCCAATACACTGTTCTACCAGGTACGTACCCCGTACATACCTATGCCTCGCCGTGCATTGGGCGGTCACTTTTTCTGATGGAATGAGAGATGGGCAACGGCGATGAGAATGGGTGGATCGTATCCCACTCCAGCGCGTTACAAGTTGTCATTGTCCAGGGAGAAGTTCGTGAATATTACCAGCAAAGTTCATCACACGGAACATGGTGACGATCGCTGTACAAAGGATGGTCGTACAAGAGGTTGTGATTGAGCAACGAGAAGAAAATGTTCACTTGTCACAGTCACCTGACGTTACTTCTTCCGGATTCGGAGAACTCAGAGCGCGTTCAGGAGATATTCATCTCATCTCGAGCACCCCAAGCTATTACTTACCTGACACCATTATTAGCCAGAAGCGTGTGCAACTTCGGATATCTATACTGCGGTAGGCCGTGGGATTTGGCAAAAGCGGGGAAAAGTCGCCAAGTGGACCGGCCAAAATCATTCAGTGGAGCCCCTATCATCAGCGTCTACCACTAAGTCGTTTAATCGGATCGAGGGCAGACGTCGTTGTAAATTGGCAACTTATGAATCTGGCTCTCTTCCTGGTAAAATGGATCCATCCTTCATTACGGACACCGTGGAATGCCGAACATATGTGCGACGACCTTCAAAGTTGTGGGGATACAGTTAGGCAATCTCCCATTGTGTGGCACCCATGATTGTGTCCGAGTGCTGCACTAGATGACCTACAAGGAATCGGGACGACAATTTAGCAGACGAGCATTTCCTTTTGGCCCTCATGGGACTGGCAGGCACTAGGACCCCAATTACGAAGACAAGTACCACTCTGACAGCGATTCCAACGATTGAATTTGAAGTAGATACATTTACGGTCGCTCTGGAGGTAGGGAGGGAGGGCGACACAGATGAGAGGGGGTCAACTTGAGGACCGCAGATGAAAGTTCATTCTGGGCCGTCCGCAGAACTTGTATTTTATCCGAAAAATGCTGTCCATTGTCTACAGCGTTAGTGACTTGCTACGAATGCCCAACATTTTCCCTTGCATTCTCGACCTCGATTTCAACGATGTATACAATGTATTCATGCAGAAGCTTTGTTGTATCGTCTACGGAGTGACATTCGAAGCCATTTTGCGTTTTTGTATGGGTAAAGATTCGGTGAGATGGGCGAGAGTGATCTTTACTTTATTACCGGTGTGTCCCACTCGTTGAATTCATATGCTCCTTGTCTGTAAAATCTCCGCCATCGGGCCATCCTCATCACCAGGGTGCTGACCTTGCCACTCACCCCTCTTTCACCCCTGGACATTGAATGTTAAACCCCGCGAAGCACTGGGCACCAGACCGGAAGGGGCACCTCTAACGTGTATTCACTGGCGCACGAGTAGCGTCGAATCCTTTGCATGCTAAGACGTTCGTGACGCCCTGCCTTGGTGACCCCCTGCTCGTCTCCCATTTACCGTGTTGTAATGTCCAGGATTGCCCCTCCCACCGTCTTATTCTTCTTACCTTCAAATTTCCTCTTCTCTTCCGCCTGGGTGGTGGGGTTCGAATTGTCTCAAGGTCTCCGTTATACGAACGCTTCTGCGACCGCAGGCACGCATATATGCGCCTTTTTTCATCCATTTTCGGATCGGTCAGATAGGGAGCGACTGCACGGGGGATAGGGTCTGCAGTTTCCGAATTCAAGCATGACGGAGCGGGTGATATGCACGTCTGACGTCGATCGAGCTTCCGCGAACCCTCCGGCTATTTCCTGTCGCTCGCCGATCTCCCACGGCATCTCCTGCGTTCCTACCCTATCATTTCTGCTTGGACGTGCACGCATCGAAGAACTGTTTTGATGCTTTCTCTACATCAGAATTGATTCCCAAGGTTTAGTGGATTATTCTGTCCAGTACGCATGGTTTATTTTCGCAATCTGATATTTCTTCTCTAGATACGCGACAGCCCTGGCATCGCGTGTGTTTCGAAATTTGGACAGAGAATATACTACCGTCTGTGCGTATTCCCTGTGCAGCTTTCCCTCGTCTCTTCTGGCAAGACTTCTCATATTGTGGATTAAAGAGCCGGCTTTCTTCCGCACTTCCTGGGCCGACTGCATCCCGCTGAAGGTCGGCATTCAACAGGAGTTGAAAAACCATGAGAGGACGTGTCAGACGAAGGAGAAACGGTGTCAAGCTCAGAAACGGACCGCATAATGGGGCCTCTATGATATTAAACCTTGTGGGTGTCGTGAGAACATCTAAATTCTGCGTCGATTTTCATTGAAGGCCCTAATTGTCGTTTGAAACATGTAGGGCCGAGGTAAGTTTTGGTTCTCTTGCTCTCTATTTCTCACCTCGCGACGCTGAACAGGAGCGTGGCCGGCTGGGATTCTCGCTTCCGGGCGCTGGTTGTTCCTCAAGGGTAAAGTGCGTCATTCCGAGTCGTTGCTGTCTTTTTCTTCTCTTTCCTTCGCACAGAGTGGGCCACGTTCGGGGATCGTACGTTCCTTGTCGCCGCCGATCGCCGTGGTCTGACAAAGTGAAAGTCATCGATTGACTAACTGACGAACTTCAGGCATGTGCCGACCCCGAACCCCTCCATCCTCCGATTCCTCGGAAGAGTGGTACGGATCCTTGCGTTTCCACGCAGTAAACCCTCCTCGTTCCCTCCGTTCTCCTCACTCAATTTATTATCTCAGATGAACACAGCTAAAGGATGGAGGGATCCAGACCAACGACTCTCCTTTCGATTTCGCGCGACAGGCAGACGATTGCAGCGCGATTATTCTGCCTTCCTCCAACAGCGCAATTCTGAGTAGACAACGATATGGGAGGGTGATCCTGATACGACGGGGAATTTTTCGATAATAAAATCCCTATTTCATTGATAAGATAAAGATAACGAGGTTTAATCCTCGGTGAGATAGGACTGTAATCGGTCGTTTAAGGCAATTGTGATGCGTGACTACGAGCGCTACCACATGGTATTGGCGCTCGAGCGCCACACTCATGTGTTTTCTGGGTGATTTGACCAATAAGAATCACTCGAGTAGGCTTGGGTGACGACGCTGAGTCAGATACCCGGGACATTGATGTTCCGTCATCCAGATATAGATATGGAAACACTATTTATGGTGTATAACGAGGATAGACGCCTCGAGAACGGTCGCGATGACCTCAGTGCATGAGGTAACTAATATTCTATTGGTTGGACAAGCCCAATAGAATATTCTAGACACCTACGAGATGAGTAAGATACCCGGAAGACGAGATTCCGGATATCCGGATCCTCGAGTATAAAAACCCAAGGAGGACGACAATGAGAGGGAAGCAGCCACCTCCCCGAGGTTGGGAGTGGGTAGCGAAGCGAGGCGGTCCGTTAGGACGCTCGTGAGCTCCCTGGTTGACTTCTAACGAGGGTTCGGGGGATTAATAAAAAGTTTAAGACACATTTATACGAGATAGACTAAGAGATAGATGAGCAAGCTGGAAGGAAGACCACCAGCGAGCTAGAATGATGAGAACAGCGGAAGGAAGACCATCGCTGAGATAGTGCGATCCAAGGGAAGGAAGACCACCCGAGGATTTGAGTTATTGAGCAGAAGGAAGACCACTGCTCCGGTTTTGAGTGTTTGGGGAACAGGAAGACCATTCCCTTTGCACTTCGGATTCAGGGAGAGGAAGACCGTCCCTGTCTTCGATATTGGGTGTTTTGGGAGCAGGAAGACCACTCCTAGGCACTCAGATGCGACGTTTCGATGAAGCATTTATTTATTTTCTTTATTCTATCTATTCTGACACCTTTTCTATTTTCTAATCGAAGTCTTTCATGCCCCACGTACTTGCGTGAGTGTTTTGAGTGAGATTGAGGTTCTTCACCTCGCCCAGAGCACGCACATCAATCCTAAGTTCGTATTCGACCTCCAGGCGCTCAGCATCAGCGCCTGACATCTTCTGTTCCGCCGGTTAACCCGCAACCGGCGACTCTAGTCCTCCTTCTCTGTAAGCATTTCTTTCGCTCTTGTATATATACAGCTTCAAACTTATTGCCCCAACAGACCGTAACAAATTGTTTACGCCAACAGAAGATCTCAATATGTACCATGTCGACTCAGCCTCGCTTGACGACCTCCATATGCGCACCGACTACCTCCGAACCTTCATAAATTTCACCGCGGATGACGCCGCCGTTCTCCATGTTGCGAAGGACATTGTGGCGCCCTTGGTCCCCTCCATCGTCGACACGGTCTACATCCAACTTCTGCCATTCGATATCACCGCCAGTGCGTTCGTGCCCCGCCAAACGGGATACATAGGGGACGTGCCCACGAAGCTCGACGACCTGACCCTCGAGCATCTCCAGATCAAGTTTAGGAAAGATTTTCTGAGTGGATATCTGGTCAAGCTCGTTACGATGGATTATGCAAAGGCAGAGAGTTGGGCGTACCTCGATAAGGTGGGGTTGATGCATACTGGCGCTGTGGGGTTCAAGCATTGGTGAGCGTTCCTTACGCGCTGCTTATGTATATTGCGTCTTTCTCATTGTCCTGCAGGATCAGCAGGCCCACCCTATGTGTTGAGTACATCCATTGTGCTATTTTTCTGGGACTTGTTGAGGATATCCTAATCGACACGGTAATTTCCCTTCCCACTCTCGATATCCCCTCCAAAAATGCTATTAATCGAGCAGTCAACAAGGTCACTCTTTCTCCTTCCCTTCTATAAGCGCGGTTCTAATCGATGGATTGTCGGTCGTTTGACGACACGTGCAGATATTGTGGATCCAAAATGACCTCTTCGCTCGGCATTACATCAAGGAAGAGCGCAACGTCGACGCCGTTCCTTCAGACACTATCACCGTGAAGAAGTCGATCGCCGTTCCCGCAGCACTTGCGCTTCTTCTCTTAGGCGCCGTATATATGAAGAATTTCCCGTTGTAACATCAAGGGTCATGTAGTCGGGTTTCAAGCTTTTCACCATCGCTTCGCTATTGTGCAATTGTATCATTCAGTTTCTCTCTCGTAAGACCTCGAACGAATCGGCCAATTAAATACAGGTGACGAGGGGAGGAGCCGTGTACTGACCATTCGCTGCGTTGATGGACGCATAAGCTGCGCTCCGCAATCGTTCCCCTTGTCAGTTCAGTCACGAACACTTCTTGTCCGGCTTTTCCTGTTTCTTCCTTTTGAGGGCTATATATGCGCTCATGCCATATTTCTGAGCTAAAACAACAGTATTGTTCTGGCCTACGCTCCTCGTCTTTTTGACCGTGATGGAGATGTCATGACGATCGCCTGTTCCTAATTTGGGAATCGGCCTCCCAAAAACGTTCGCCCCAGAGATTGGTCGTCCACAAGCCGTGGGGTGAGTGCTCATGTAAGCTTTCCCCAGGAAAGTAGTCCTTGACAGCATATATAAGCCCGATCCCTGTGTCAGTGCATCTTTCTTCCGAAAACCCACCGTCTCTTTGTCCCGCGTTTTTTGCCTTCAGCCTCAGGCGCCTCTTCGCAGTCGCCGTGATACCTTCCAGCCGTTTCTCGCATCCTCAAATCCTCTCATCTATCTGTCGCACACGACGATGTGCTCATTGACTACTGCGTTGGTCGCCTCCTCGTCTCCTGTTCGTGAGTTTCTTCCACCCTTTTCCTCGCCGTCCTGGAACTAAATGAGATCGCGCAGGCCACGTCTTAATTCCGATTCAGGTCGGCGGCGTTCTGCTTCCTCTGGAAGTTTGGTAGGCCTTGGAAAGGGACCAGACAAAACAGGGTGTTTGAGCCGGTTTTTAGGAGGCAGTGTCAAGCCCAAAAACCCGCACACAGGTGCGGGTTTTTTGTGTAATCTGTGACAGCCACCTGGAGATTCTTCTGTCGTACCCTCCTTAGTACATCTTTAACCAATTACGTTGTCAAGTACGAGGTCTGGCCAGCACAATTTATAAATGATTTATTCGTTTTGCCTCCGACAGAGGCCAATAGCGCGGACAGGAGCCAGCGACGGCCAATGAGACGCCGCAGGTACAGGCCGCTGGCTCACTCGAGCGCCACCACTACTGCATCGGTGGCGGTTCCATGCGCTTGTGGACTTAGCCAGACCGTGATACAGTCGCTTATCCGCTTCGAGGGTTTAAGAGGAGCTCGAGGATCAACGATATAGAATGCATCGAAGTCGTCGAACTTCAGTAGAGAAGTCTGGAGAAGGTCCATCCATGCTCTCCATAAGTAAACATGATTGTCTATAAGCAAAATTCTACGGTGAATTCAGAACGACGAGAAAGGATCGCGGGAACTATTTATGTCAGCTTCAAGTTGTAGGCATCAGTCGGCTTCCGCCTCTCACCTCCTTCTCGTACGTCGCGAATCCGCGATCTCCTCATTTCGACCAGGGAATCATGCGTAAAGTGAGTGATGGTGAATTTTCTCCCTGCTTATTCTGTCTGCTACCCTTTCCCTTCTTGAGATACTTTGTAGAGGGTCACCTCCGAGTGCACGGGCCACCACTCACACTGCCGTATTGTTCGATGTCATCCTTGGGTAGCATATTCAGGGCCTCGTATATCACACAAGCGGTGGATGCGTCTCCGATTACCCTTCTTTGACTCTCGTATTGGACCGTCATTCAGTGAAAGCAGAATCTAAGGCCTGGATTAATGCTCCGTAGAGTCTACAGCAATGCCCTCCGTATCCAAATCCCAACATAGCCAACGTCCTCTATATCGGTGCTACGTCCCGATATTCGAAACCATTCATCCACCAGGACACCCCGGCTTCGAGCTTGGGCTACATTGACCTTTTTCTTTGGCCTGTCTATATCATCCCGAGATATGCTTCGAGTTCTATTTTCTTCTTCCCTTCCCTTTCATTTTTGAATTCTGTGGAGAGTCAGGAGAACAAGATCGAGCGGACGGTGTCCTTCTATCGGGTGCTGGCCAGCACGTTGGGGTTGTTGATCCTTTGCATGTGGAATTCATGTACCCGCTGGTTCATCCAACTCATCGCCGACGGAACGTTTCGATGTGTTTGGTGTCGCCTCATCTATTATTACTGACCCGAATTCGTCTTTCGTTCCCTTCAAGCGGGTCTTTTCTCATTCATGTGTTCCATAAGCCATCGTTGGTGCCGCCTCGGAGTGCACCTGCAGTGTGCACGCACATAAGCACCTCGTCATTTACCTTTCACGATGTTTCGACGCAAGAACCCCATGCAAATGATGCGGCCGTTCTTCGTAGATGCAGGGTTCGGAGACAAGCTTCTAGTAATGGACTCGTCTGAGCCCGTTATAGCGCTTTTCTGTTATTCCGCGATTCTTGGTATGCCCGTGCTTGTTCTGTTAGCGTCTATGCACGATCTCCATGCTGACTAGCGCGTCTCCAGACCTAGCGATTCCGCCCTCTGACCTACCTGCTATTTAATGCGAATGTTGAAATGTTCGTCAATGGCTCGATGACTTATCTGGGAAACTACTCGACACTAGATGCAGATGCATGTTTTGGTTATTCGAACAAGCCCTTTCAGAACCCATTTCGAACTGTCAAATGCAAACTCAACGACAGGAGTATGAGTTAATTTCACGTCTCCAGCTCGTTCAAGGTGAAGGTGCGTTTTCGCGAACGATTTTGGGGCGGTATTCGTATCTTACCTCTGTTTCTTCATATGTGTGGTGCATCGCCTCTTGGGGCCCCGAGGGTCATTCGGACCAATCGCTGCTTTTTAGGCCTGCTCTGTCTTCATTTCATCGTCTCTTATCTAAATGAAAGGAGGCTTCTTGTTGCTGACGTACGGCCATGGATTCACAAAAGATGTATTTTCGGTCACAGCTTCCGCGGTACACATCACCGCAGCCACCACGCCCTCGTACCTCCGGTTAAGGTCTGAGTTCCAATGATGGGTCGATGGTAGCTTGGGAACAAGAGACGCCGCCTGAGCGATCGTGACAAATCTCTCAGAACAAAAGGCGGGGTAAGGTGGAGTTCTCTGTATTTCTTGTACTTATGGATCGTGATTGCACAGCACGTAGCTGAAGGCAGTACAGCTCCTCTGGATGAGGCGATGCGGGTAGGGAATACTTCAGCGTGTGTTGCCCATTGTTCCCACCTTTTGTTCTGTTTAAGAAGGTCGCCTTTTTTCACTCGCTTGTGCAATTTTACTGCGCTTGTATGCGTGCTTATACACGCCGCTTCCATGTGCCAATATATAAGGAACGGGTCGTTCTCAACGTTTTTATTTCCCCCGCCTTTGCTTATAATTGTTCATCTGTTTTCGTCCCGAATATGGATCCTGGAGCTCAGACGAACATCGACGCCAAAGGACCCACCAATGCGGTCGAGATCTCACATGTGGGCTCGAAGGCTCTTCCTGCGTCGCCCACGCACCAACAAGGCCACCCACATTGGGAGAACTCGACTTCTGACGCCGCCGAATCGAAAGTCTCCGCTTTACCTACCTCCGTCGACATCCTCCCTACGGAAACTGGAAGTAGGAAGGCACAAAGTTCCCAGGACAAAGAAGCTAGACGTCCTAATTGTTCTTGTCCTTGGGAATCAGACGATGACAGTGAGAGCTCGTCAGACAGCTCCTCGGACGACGGCGAATATCACTTCAAGGGTGCAGTGCCGCGAGGGGAATGGAATTGCACCCACCAGCACAAGCATAGGCATGGAATCCGAAAGAAGAGGAGGGAAGAGAAGGGAGGGAAAGCGAAAGCTCGTCGTCATGTTCAGGGGTGCCCGTGTTTCTGAGGCGAGAGTAAAGTCCTCTACTTTAACGTATATCGGCCCTAGAGATATAGAATCTCCGGACACATTTTTATGTAGTCAAATTGAACGAAGTGGATGGAGTAGGAAAATGCCAGTACTTAGTTGGACGCCTCGCGATCGTATTATTTTAGAGAACGGAAGATCTTCGGGATGTAACACGGCAGTTGAAATAGTTCGCAATATTTATCATCGTCTTTATCCCTTATTTTAGAATAAAACGAAACGGACCGAGCTCGTATTTTGCATTATATGTAATTTCGAAAATTTCGACGGAACGTAAAACGAAGGGAAACCTGGAATCCATGACAGACGGCTTCTCATCACATCATCTCATGTTCTCAAGGTTAGTTCCTATTTAGGCGCCGGTCCTATTCCCCTTGGAGAGAGATGCTCGATAGTGTGTAAATGCACACAAGAATAAAGTTCGTCTAACCTAGAGGGGAAATGGAAGTAGGCGCCGCTCAAGAGCAATTTTACGGGCAGCAATGTCGCTATTATTGAACCTATTGAACCACCTTCCAATTGGGATTACTGATTTGGAGTCCGGGGAACAGGAAATCCTCCGAGTCCTTGAGTTTCGAGCCATTCAGTAAAGATGAATGTAACACCCTCGATTATCGAGTCATAAGGACTAGAATTTTTATATTATGACTCCCAGATATCAGACGTCTATCTCCGCATATGCCCAGAAGTGTAAAGAATCTTTCGAAGTTAATCACAAGCGCTCAATGTCACAAGGCCGACACATCTCGCTGTCCGAGTGTGTCCGTTCGAGGTCGGTAAGAATCTTTTTGCACGTTGATTCAATTCGCCGCAGAAAACACATGGCTCTCAAACATCCTCGTGTCCATGCGGTCGTATAGTAGGACCCCAGAGAGCGAGCTGCGACTGGCCCGGAAGGATCACCGATCCAGGCAGCCGGGCGGGCGCTTATTTTCGCCTATCTCGTCATTCATTTGAGTCTCCTGACCAATGGGCATCATCAAGCTCCAATCGATGAGTCTATAACCTAGTTCCATCGAACCCAAGAAAGTTCCAGCCCCGATGGTCCCTACTCATGAACCTTCGATTGACCGGAAGGGCATTTAAGGTGGTGATTTCTGTGGTGAAAAACGCCAGAGTTCCATTCTTGGCGATGAAGATAATACGCCTCACGTCATGCGGACAGACACTTTGGGAGCAGAGGGACATGAATAGATGTGCTCTATCACCCCCAGACCCCCTAGTGCCGAACTCAACGGTCATGAAAGACGTAGAGTATGGAAGCGGGCCACCACGCCTCTCACATGTGTCCTCACGTCCTCTAACATAGGAAGATTTCCTATCTAGCTTTTCTTTTACTCCATTAACGAAGGATGAATGAAGGAACACGGACCGGACTACGTCGTAAGGCATCGTAGGTTGTCATCATGCTTGAGACCTACGGCCGGCGCTAATTACAAGCTTCGAATTTGGGTCGGGCCCAGACTCTCGGCTGCGCTGGCGTTGGTGATAGGGTCATCGATGAGGCAACCATGCCGAACGAGGACCAGAATAGCGCAGGGCCTCCACGAAAAGGTGGGTCTGGCACACCCCAGCGACGGAGATGACATTGATTTCCCCACTTCACGTTCTACGAGAGAACGAAGCCCGAGCTGAGCGAGGGTGAAAGATCGTGAAGATAAGAACCTGTGCAGTCGCGACGTCAGATTTGCACATTGCACAGCAATGTGGCTACGCCGTTGTTATCGAGTACCATCTTTCAATTCAGTACATGCTATTTCTCTCACGAAGTGATGTTTGTGCAAAGGGACTATGACATACGGTGGGAGAGATATCAGGCGCTGGCCGCCGCTGGGTGGATGGGGTGGCGGCTAGGATCACATCGATTCCACAGATACAAGCTTCACATTGCCGTCGAGGACCACCTGACGGTCTGCGGAAATTAAAGAGGGTATGAGAGAAGACGATATGATATGTTGCGATGAATACGTATACAGTGCAGTGATACGGAATACTTTACATTGCGTCGGCGGAGGACGCACATACGTTATACCTACAGTTCGTGCAGTTTGTGATCATCGTGAGCTTGTCTAGACATCTATGAAAGAAGAGGAAGAGGAAAATATGATAACATCAGGAAGAAGAGCACCAATGTCCGAAACGACAAGAGGAGAAGCAACAACAACGAACGCTATGGACGTCCTTGTTGGGTCGGCGACCTCGGGCTTCCACTACTCCGACCTTGTTCCTTGCAACGCTATACAAGGAACGAAATGAACTGTCAGCCAAAAAAAAAAGGCGGCGAACGGGGTGACGAACCTCGAGATATGCCACCACACCCTCCTCGACCTTCTTCTTATCCTCCGCCCACGCGAGTCGAGGCAGCTCCTGCGCACGAATCGGGTCCAACTTGTTCTTTTCGAGGTATTCGACGAGGGCAGGGTTGAATGTTGCTTTTTCGAGGTAGAAAGAGAGATATTGGAGACCTGCTTGGAAGGTCTCCTTCGCGCGCTTCTCGCGGTAGATTTTGTCATCGTGGTCGCGTCGATACCACGTCCATTCGGATGGGAGCTTGTACTCCCAGACCTTCCCACTGTAAACGAAAGAAGGATGAGCGCCCAATAAAAGACGAAAAGAGAAACGAAACGTACGGCTTCTTCGGCTCGAACAGATACCTCGCCATCTTCAACGCCACCCTTGCATAATGCCCACCATCCAACGTAGACCGTCCAGCGCGGCCACGATCCGTCAAGAAACCAGCCAGGATGTGCCGGTACTGATCGAACGGCTGCTTCAGCCCCATCAGACACAACGAGCGCCGATCCACCTCCTCGCGCTCCGCAGTCTCCGCTGCTGGCACGCCGAGCAAAGGCCACATGTGCAGCCACTCCCAGAGGAGGTTGGGGTAGGTGACGAATGTGAGGAGGTCGAAGAGGGGCTCGTCCGGTGTGTAGTTCTTGAGCTCGTTGAGGAGATATTGGTCGAGGCGCGGGTGTGGATTTCGTAGAGGTCCTTCGATGGGTCAGGGTACGTCTGAGGTGAGAAGCTTCCGTTAGGCGCGGAGAAGGGTATAATAAATGAAAAGATATACCTGGGAACGGAACCAATGGAATAGGTGCGGCAGCTCAGTCCATGCCTGGTCATATGGTCCGCCGCCGTCGTTCCATGTCTTGCACGTCGTCATCCATATCGAAACGTCGAAGTTGAGCAGGTCGGCGAGGAGCTCGTGGGTGAGAACCGAATATCGACAGTGCGTGACGAGCGCCTGGCCTGCGTATTGATGAACGAACTTGTGACCTGTAGAAGCGACGTTAGTAATGAGAACATATTGAAATGGCGTTTCTGCGGCCGTAGAAATAGCAAAATCGAGCGCTTACCGGAAAGCAAATTCCGAGTACACGCTCGCGCCAGCTCGGCATGCACCTTGACTGAATTGATGAAATACCTCCCAGCCCGCGATCGATCCGTCAGGAAATCGATAAGGCTACTATGTAAGATCCTGATGCCCGTGTCGAGCGTCTTCGGGTTCGCTGCGCTGCCGGCCGCGGCGCTGGGGTGTGCGTTCG
>JANKHO010000503.1:0-21343 GCA_027627235.1 Agrocybe chaxingu | reverse complement strand
GCCAGCCCCATTTCACGTGCGCCCCGCCCTAACCCCATGCCGCGGCAGCCCATCTTCTGTCCTGACACCCCGGACCACTACACTCTTCCAAGCCATCCGTCCGTCGCTCCTCCTGCTCCTGTTTATCAGCGGACACGACACTCCCCGCCTTATCCTCGTTCAAACCAACACCCTCTGTCACCCCGGCGTTACTCGTCTGTCCATTCCTCGTGCCGCCCTCCTACCCATCTCGGCAAAACTCCAACGTTTCTCCGCCCTCTCGCGTGCATTGCGGGGTAGCTGTAATATTACTATTACCGCCTTGTTTTGATTGTTGATACTCCTTGCTTTGCTCCTTTTCGACCGCAGACTGCCCATGGCCTTTTCTCCACGCAGGCCGAACGAGCCCACACCTGGGGTCCTATCGCCGAGATAACAGCTCTTTCCCCGTTCGTTTGTCCTCCTGCTCCTCCGAGTCAACACCACCTCCCGCCAGTCACAATGCAAACGGCTGATCCTCTGTCGATCTTGGGCTTCGAGCGCCTGCGTGTTTGCGCGACACAACCCCGGCGACGGCCCAACGTCGAACATTTATTGAATATCAGCTAGGTAACGAAACGCCCGCGAACGTGCCGTCCGTCCAACAAATGCCAGACCTGCTGTTTGTCATCCACCTGTCCTTTCCTCGCCCCCAATCACCTGTCGACAATCGTGGCGCAGCAACTCGCAGCCCAAAGCCGCATTGACAAAGCGGCAAATTCGCTGCCTCGCAAGGACAAGCTTGCCCGGCCGAAAGCCTTAACCTGCCCTTCCTGAAATACGCTAGCTTCCTTTCCGTGTATACGTATGTCGTGCCGGCTTATCAGTATGTGTGCCTACACCAACTTCCAATTATACCACCAGCTTACGTTCCCTCCTCCCCAGCCTCCGACTTCTCGTCGGCTTGTCTCTGCTTGTCCCGTCTATCAACGCCCTTTAGCTCTGCTTTTCTAATCCTCCACCCACCCACCACCTGTACGTTACTCCCCCGGGCCCCCAGGCCAAGCCCTTCACCCGTCGCCCGACACGTCCAGCCAATCACCCCTCGGAAACCTTAACTCCCGTCCTCGTCGAGTCTTCAAGGTTGACAGCTTGTCTCGCCCCGCTTCTTAATTTGTTGGTGATAGCACCTGGCTGCCTGCTACTTGTAGCACTAGCAATAACACGGAGTGAAACACTGCCGCGCGCCCGGCGCCCAGCCTACACTTGCCGCGGCAGCACCATTCCCCAGTCCACCGAGAACGGAAGGAGGGCTCAGGGCTTGTTTGACTGTTGACCGTTGACCGTTATGGTTCGACGACCGTTCGAGGCGGTGTTGTTATCAGCGATGCAACATCAACCATCAGGGTTTAGGATTTCACCTGCCTCTTGCTGGTGCATGGTGCTGCAAAGTATATGTACTACATACTCTAATAAGTATGTGTGTCACCAGGATCACCGAGTTTACCTACGCGGAGCGCGGAGGGAAGATTGGATGCTTTCCGTCCGAGCGGAGGGCACGGAGGCACTTGGACGGACGGAGGTACTTCAACGGGGCTATTCAAAGTTCCAATGCCCGTACGCCCATAACCCAACCAACGCCCTCTGCCCGGCCTGGCGTGGTGGTGGATTGCTCTACTCGGGGGCGAGGAGAGCAGGCAACTGCTCGACACGTACATACGCCTGTATATGCTTGTCAGCCGTGACTAGTATCATACATTCGTATGTATAAGTCCGTCCGTCCGTTTGAACTTGAATCATTCGCTGATCCTGATGCGAGCCACGCAGCATGCAGAATGTATGCAGTAAGCATCCCGTAACTTCTGTATAGGAAACGCAAACGCTAATGTCTGTTTCCCCGTGTTCTCTATTCTGTTCTGTTCTGTTCTTTGATCGTTACAGCAGGTTACCATCTTCCCATCCTCCCATCTTCGCCGAGCACTGTGCCCGGCGGCATTCTCTTGCCCCGTCTGCGTCACCAGCTTCCAATCTCGTCATCCAGGTTGCAAGTTGATTGGAAGAGCCTGAGCGCCCGCGTCTGCCGTCTGTTGTCAGCCTCTGACTGATTCTCCTCCATCCCCAGGATCAGGATCCCGATGAGATGGGAGGATGTGATCCATTCTCTTACTTGTCAAGCTGGGTGGCCGGCTTCAAGTTGATCCTTCAAAGCTTCATGTCTGAATTTGATCCCTAGGCGGACGCCCAAACTCGTTGCAAGTGCGCTCTGATACCTGTTCGCGTCCCGTCCGAGACTCTCGACGGTGCTGTCGCTCGCCGCCGTCCCCGTGATCATCACGTTCACCTAAACCATTCACTATTCGCCATTTACGTCTGCTCATCATGTCTATTTCACATTTGGTTGAGCGTTCACGTTCGATTTGGACGTCTGTTCGCGTTCACATCTACTCTACTCTATTCGCGTTGCCGTCCACTTTGGTGTTCGGCACACCCGCAGCCCGCGATGGCGATTGGAGCTCCCCTCCTCTCCCAATCGCGACCCACCTCCATGTCCATCGGGCATCGGGACGTACGCTGCCCATATGTGCCTACTCTAATAATTTCGCCTCTCTCTCGCGGGTGCAGGTGGGGCTCCTCGTCACCGTGTTCCACTTTTCGCATACCCACTTCGGCGTTGTGTTGCGGTTGACGTTTTGCAGCGCTAGCGTTCACGGCTTCCCCAGCGTCCCCGCAGAGCTGTGCACTTGCACTTGCGATTATTGGCTATTCGTATCGAGATGCTCCAAGGCACGGCCCCCCATCGCCGATGCGCACTGACATCGGGTGGAGTGAGTCAGGACGAGTCAGAGGCGAAGAGTCAATGCACTGGCGGAGGAGGTCATTCGACCTTTGCTTGGATGCCTCGTGTCCGGAACTCCCGGTTTCTGCACCGTTGAGGGCTGTTGGTTTACGAGACGCCTGGAGGTGCGTGTCGCTGTGAAGTGGGAATGTGTTTTTTCTTCTTTTTAGGTCCGAATTCCGTTGGTTGGACTTGAGGGTGGGGTTGTGGTCCGTTGCACCGTTGCCAGTGCGAGAGAAAGACAAATGGCAATTTAATGTGCTTTATCACTGTATTTAACGCTCGATCGTGTTTCGTTGGTTGGACTTGACGGTGGGTTGGCCGTCCGTTGCCAGCTGTGCCTCTACGAGTACCAGGGCAATTTAATGTGCTTTATCGCTGTATTATCACCCTATTAATTTAGAGTTGCGAGGCGTGCAACGGCCACCTGGCCACCCGTTGTGCGAGGTACGAGGGAGAGCGTGCGTGGTGCGTGGACTCTGGGCATGGCGTTGCCACTCTCGGCGCGGTGGCCTCGAGCTCGACGAACTCAGTGTGCTAAAAAAAGCCATGTTCGATGCCGAATGAAAAGAGGCAACGGACGGAAAGAAGGAAGGAAGACAGGAAGGGAGATGTCCATCTCGGAATCAACAATCAGGAATCAGGAATTGAAGAAGGAATATCAAATGCGACGTTCGCTCTCGTTCCTCCTTTCATGTTCGTTCTGTTGATTTTGTCCATATTCAGGCCAGTCGACCAGTGGCCCATGATAAGCAACGGCAACCGATTGCACTCGAAAAGGTTCCCTCTCCCCGTCGACAAGACTCCAATTGCACTTCACCGTATCAATGACTCACTCGGACACCTCGAACACACCTATACCTAGCTGCTAGCTAACAATAGCCCCATACTAAGCCCCCTCCGACCCGTCCTACCCCGCATTTCTATTAATATCTTAGAGCTTCCGGACGTGAGGTGGATAGCGTGTTGCCAATGGCTGGTATTTCCAAACCTCCGATCGCAGAGCGGAACAGGGCAGGGCACGGCAGGTAGCAGCGCTGTACCCTTGGAGCTTGTTAGATGACTTGGCCGTGGCCTGCGGGGCCTGTAAGTAGAGCATATGTTGGCGCGGGGCCCGGCCTGTTACGACACGCCTTGGGGGTGAAACGAGGAGAGCGTGAAACGGGCACGGAACGGCGCGAGGAGGGCGGCGCAGGGGCAAGGGGGCATATGCATGAAGCCGCCAGAGTAGAGTGGGCCTGTGATACCCCGCCCATATGCGGCGCCTGCACCTGCTTACGGACACCGGGGATTTGGGATTGAAGAAAGCATTTGACCTGCTGATTCTGATTTTCTGGTGGGGTGGGTGATTCGTTCCTTGAGATGGATGGACTCGGGCTCATGATTCGATGGCCGCGGTGGGCGGTGGGCGATGTAGAAATAAATACGGATGGACGCCACAGGCTGACCAGGTGGTTGAATCAATTGAAGGTCAGTAGTACTGTGGGCTGCAGCTGCACATGCTGCACGCTGCATCGACTCGGATACACCGACAGGTGCGGGGGTAGCTGTCTTGCGTTCTATGAATTTGCGCGTCTTTGGAGGATGCGGTGCTCATTAATATGCCACTGCCAGTGTCTGCACATACATAGGTAGAGGGGTATGGAAGCAAGGTGGAAGCTGACCTCCTCCGGGCCCCATGGAAGGCGATGATGATCACGCGAGCGACCTCGACTCGTCGGACTCGGGGGAATTCAACCGAGGAGCTTGAGCGCCCACACCCACACCCACAGCATTCGTAGAGCTACTCGCTATACCTCGCCTAGGTTGCTTTTCAACGTTCGACGTTCAACAGTTGAACGCTAGCGGGCCCACGGGACCTAGATTTCATTGATATCGACTCAGTCGCCCCGTCATTCAAGGGTTCAAGCTAGGGAGATATCTATACCCTGAGTTTATAGATCAATCATGCTGATTCGGATGCCTAGATGCATCGGTGCATCGATGGCACCCACATGAATGAAATTGCGCATCGTGATGCGGGGTATGATTCTCGTAAATTCAGGGTGGGCGTTGTGGGCCCAAGTACTCTTGCCCCCTCCGGGCGTCCCTTTTGTTTGTGAATTTCTTGTTTTCTGCTTCTGTCTTGCATTAACTCGTTGAAGGTAATTGTGGGTCTCGGTGTTGTTGTCTGGCGTCCCTTTTCTTCTTCTCTATTTATTTCTTATTCAGCGACGCTATTGTGTGGTACACAAGTGCGTCATTTGAATTCGGCTATCGTGATACCCATATGCGGATCGGGCTACGCGGTGGTCCGCCAGCGGGCGAGCGCCTACATCCGTCACACCCCGCATTCGTCACCTACCCTGCCCTCTGATGCTTTTGTTGTTTGTTGTTCACGTTCACCTTGGAATTTCTGATCGCCCGCGGGCGCGATCGACTGGCGCTTGATCGACCGACACATCCTGTTTGGGGAGTTGCTGGATATGATACCGGTGCAGATGGTACTGTGCTTGTGTCAAATCCGGGCTGATCGACATGTTGCCAGTGTTCGCTCGAGCGCTCTTGTTGGACTCGGTGTTCCGAGGTTGAGGCTATGTGACACCAAGGCATCTGCCCACAGCGTTCCGTCCTCGACTTCTGTGCGGTCTGGTCTCGTTCTGTCAGTGTTCTGTTCGTCAGCTTTGCGCAGTGTGAGTCCTAGCGACCTATTCTCGTCTCGTTCTGATCATGTATATGTTTTTCGAGTTCTTGTTCTTCTCAGACGCCGTCCGCAAGCTCAAAACTTTGAAGGTCTGATCTGCGGCGAGCTCTAAAACCGCCTCTTCCAGAGGCCCAGCCTTCCATTTCTAACTGCTCAAGAAAACACTCCGCCAGCGCCCCGGCCACAGACGGAAGTGCAGCAGATGCTCGAGAAACTCAGACTTCCAGGGTTGTAACCTATAATGTTGTCTTCCTCTTCTTCGAAGTCTGCGGCAGGGTGCATCTCGAACCGCTGGTGCCGATCCAGAATCAGAATTCGAGCTGCGCACACGACGGAAGATACACTGATCGTCAAATGCCGTACAATGTTCGTTCCGTCTCGCCATACGCCCTCGCCTTCGCCCTATGCCTGTTCCGTGATTCCAATTCCTAACCTTACCGTGGTCTCTACTCGCCTAGAAGCTCTTCTTCTTCCCACTGGCCATTCCGAAAGCCCACACTCGAGCCGCCCAATAGAAAGTGATAAATTAGGCGACGTAGGATCACTGAAACGCACTCGCGTACTCGGGATGTGCTATATATGTCTCTCCGCGGCTTTGGACACCTGGACCCAAGGTTTGAGCGTCCTCGTCCAATCGCCAGGCCAATGTTAATATTATCCAAGCGCTTCGATGCTGGCACCAGCACCCCCCGCTTGGGGTAAGAACTGTCATAGGACGACCCGTCTGTCCAGCGCTCAGCATCCATGTGCTTGAATTGCTAAAATAAAAACCCTATTAAGTTGCATGTGGGGAAGGTGTTTCGTAAGTCGCAATCTTGTTCTAAAATAAACCTATCTGATCTTGCTTTGACACCTGGCGACCCGCCCACGGTGCCAGGCTGGCAGGCGCGGGGGTGCGACCAGCACCGCAAAGGACTGGCAGCTCTACGGGTTTCCCGGTGGGACGATGAGTGCACCAAAAAATACACACAAGGTTAAAAATACACCGGGACCGGGGATGGCTACACGCTTAACACTGGCGCTGCCACGATTATGCCCAAGGCGTAAAATAGCACGAGCGAAGCGCTACACAGGCATTCACACAGACCGAAGGAATGGATATCCTGCCGATGGGTGGCTTGCTCGAGTGCCCATATGTACGGGGAGCATGGCACATGGTCGGCGACTCGCTCGGACGCTGAATCCCCTCGGAAACCTTGCTGGGGCGTACGGCCGTACGGATTCAAACCTTACTAACATGTCTCCTTGCATGCTCAGGAAGGTTTTAAGGACTAATTAGTGCTTAGAGGTTAAGCTCCCATATCACCGTCAGCGATGCGGGGGCTGTATGATTGCGTATTATGATTGGAAGTTGACGTCAACCTCGATGAGCCCCATGAATCGCGTATGCAGGAAACCGAGCATCGGTGCGTATTAGTTACCATTCGATTAACGGAACCCTGACATCTCCAACAGCTATGCACAAAACCCTCATTCCTGATAATATGTCTTAACAATACAGGTCGAATAGACCCTGGAATCCGTGAATGATTGACGATTAAGCCCCGCGATGAATGTTTCGATAGCAAGAGACCTAGGAGATACGATCTCGAGCATGACCCTGCCAAACGCCTCCCCCCAGATTCATCTGACCATTTACCCCGCAAGCCGCTTGCTGATGTGGGGAACCCGCCGCAAAGTTAGCGACGTCCATCGCGTCCGAGGACGTACAGCTCGATCCGTGACTTCTTCTCTGGCACAAGGTACGATCAGGTGCGGGGTAGGACACAAAGGGACGATTGTGAGTACTTGCATGTTGGATATTTTTAATTTGGCGTATAAGCGGGTCAAATGTCGCTTCCAGAACTCGATCTTGCTCGAAAGGCGCTGAGGTATTTCTTTAAGCGCACCAGTGCTCTCTGTGGAAGTCCGGGCACACGGCCCGCTGCAGGCGTGTGGCGCAGTGCGACTCTCGTGCCAAGGAGATCTACATCGGTTCAGAAACGGATTCGCCCTGCAGCTGAAGGCAAGCTACCCTCTAGCGAATTAAGAAAGGCGGGAAAGTATTTCCACAAGCCCTCTGCCCTTTCCAGAGGTTTATTCCCATTCGCTGAAGCTCGCGCTAACGTTGGAATGCCATGGACGAATGAGAGGCAGGCATGGGAATTTCCACAGAGAATAGCACGTACCGCCGCATGGACATTGAACGATGGCACTCGGGGACATGGACATGGGAATGCGTTCATAGACGGTGCGTCAGTGTCTACGTGCGTTTGACCAATCGCGACCGTATGTCGTGGAAGATGGGAACGTTTCTCGACGAGCCTGAGGGAGCTATGGTTTTGCGAATGCTGAAGCCGAAGCCAATGGCAGAAGCGCTTCATACACAGCTCTGTGCGACTCCTCGGGGTTGCGGCGCTCTCGCAAGCTCTCGAGACGCCCATTGCCCAATCGGGATTGGGCAACCACGACCCGAGGCCAGCTTGCCATCAATGCGCACGGCGCACGGTTCCAGTTCCTCGTCCTCGGTAACGCTCACGTTGCTCTTTAACCGTATGCACGCTTGCTCGCGAGCAAGAGCAATCTCCTTATTCACCCCACCGCTTGCACATGCGCTTCTGCCACTGCTATCACTCGCGTCTTCTCACTCGCCCTCGCGCTTTCGGACTTGGCTGACGTCGTGATGGCGGTTTGGCGACCATGGCATCGCGTCCCTTGGCGGTCCACCCCCGGTCCGCTGGCTGCTTTGCTTTGCCCAAGCATTGACATCGATAAAGGGGGAGACGTTCGTTTGCGCTTTCTGGTAGTCTGGGCCTATGATATCACGAAGGATGGGCGACAGCGCGAGGATCCTCGGTCTCACGCGTCGCCCCTATCTGTGGGCAATTACTTAACGCATGTGGCGCACACTCGATCGTGTACTCGCCAAGGAATGTGATGAAATGGGATGGTCAATCGTGGTCCGCGAGTCCTTTTCTCTCGGAGGATGTGCGTGTTCTTATTGCCGCTGCGACTCGGAGAGGTGGGCGTGTTTCCTTTTCTTCTTTATGTGCTACTAGCGTCACACACGGTGGCATATTGCTGCCTCGCCGACTCGGACTCGCCGAAATGTCGCTGCTTCTTGGTTCTCTGATAGTCTGAAGGGGGGCCATGTTTTGGACATACCGCACCGGTTCTTCCCATTGGCCGCACATACCTTGTTACCCTGACTTCTTGTCTGTTCCGTGGTCATCTCAGAAGTGCTTCTTAGGGATAATCGGCCGACGCCCACTTGCTGAATATTCTCTAGGATTATGCATTCGCGCTGTTAATCTTTCCAACTTAACGCTGCTAAATTGACAATTGGCATTGCCTGTGAGGTAACACAACACATTCGTACGTTGATTATGATGATGCTTCATCCATCAAACCTTTCTATGAAATTAATATCAATTTGGTGAATGACTAACGGAAATTCCTTCTGATCATGAGCGCAGAAGAGAACATAATGGTCGTGAAAGCGTTAGTCGTGATTTTACTAGTCCTGAACTGCGGGAATGTTTCTACAAATCGTTTGAGCAAAGAAGGAAATCAGACCACCTGATAATCCTTTGTACCACCTTGAAACCAGGGGGCTTATCGTCGTAAATGAACAGCAGACGTATGTATGTAATTGAGCAAACATGCGTCTTGTCCTGATTATCGCTCGACAGCCTTGTACATGAGTGTGTCGTGCGAAGCGCTGCGAAGCGTGGCGACTTAGGTTTCCAAATCGATAATCACACTAGACCGTTCGCCGCATGTTCTACTGAGTCCCTTTCCTTGTTTACTCATCAGCAAGCCCGGCTACTCACCCGCACCACTGGGTCGAGGGATTTCTTAAGTCCGAAGGGCAGAAATGACGACATTTTCCTTTTCCTTGTGCTCTGAAACTCTGTTCCCTTACAATGCGGTGTTAGCGTCGGAGAACCCACCCTCGTCTTGATCATGATCAGAGTTGGGAAATAAATGGACACGCACTAAGCATGCGTCGTTCTTCTTGGGCCTGAGTTTGACGATGCCAGGAATGTTCGATGCGTTATCTACGCGGGTAACTTAGTTGAGCGTTATCTACTGGTTGAAGCGCAATCGCTTGCTGCGCGGCCTCCGAGTCTGAGATGAGGGATGCCGAGGAATGCTGTATCATCTATCTAATCCTCGTCAACGTCCTTTGACGTAGTGAATGTCAACAAGCTTTCAACATTCCTCGGTATCCCCAGCACCAAGGGCCAGCTACCCTAATTGGCTGGGATACGAGCCTTCTGGTTTGTCAATAGCTGGAGCTTCCTGGAGCGGTCCAGTAAACCGCGTGATCCTTGGGTTTTTGGGAGCATACCGGAGAGGGAACGATCTAACCAATCGTACGATGGCGGCGAAGGGGCTTGCGGATTCGAGATTATATAACAGCCACCCTGACACGCAATTACGCCTTCTGCCGCCGCGATGCTTTCATTTCATAGCTGATGCATGATGCATCCGTGATCTGCGCCAGTTTCTCGACCCTTTCCCTGGAACGCTCCCTTCGAGCATCAGCTTAGGTTGATTGGGATGGAGTTGTAGGTGCAGAGAGTGCCCAATTAATGCTGGTTGACGTCACGAAGAATATGGAGAGTGGTTTCAGGGTGCACAGGTAGTTTTCGATTGGTTCCTTGAGAAGTGTGGCGCGCGGTGTTCCGGCCCGGTTCGTTCTAAATAATTAGCGCTCGTGATGGAGATGGCACACCTTGTCCAAGGACATCCACCACTGCTCAGAGTGTCTTCTAGTAGTTACCTCATCCTATCTCGATTACTGATTCTCAGCCTCTTTGTCAAGTTATCACCTTCCTCATCGCCCTTCCGCTTATTCTGCTCCGAGATCTCTTGTCGTCCAAGACACCTTTGACAACATGCAGCAGCCGGTTGTCTGCCCTTCTTGATTCTCCTCGGGCGGCAGGATGGAATTCTTTGTCAGAGATTAGTGCCCGGCAGGCAAGCCTAGAGCGCGACTTCGTCATATCTCCGTCGTTTGTCCTGTCTCTCGCTGTCCTATCGCGTAAAATCGGATTGTCAGCGTTATCCGCGGTGGAAACTCTTCGCGAATTCTCTCACTCGCCTCCATGTAGCCGGAGTAGCAAGCGCTGCTCTCCAACCCGGCCAATCCCTTTCCTCCTGGGCAGTGGGTGCCTTTCTACCCCGCGAATTCCTTCCCCGCAGCTCGTTTGGCTCATATTGCTTACTTACTTCGAGATTGTGAGAGCCGGCCTGCCTTCGTTTGCCTTCAGACCGTTGATACGGACTTACTTGCTCCTGATCATCATAGACTGGGATACAAATCGACCCATCTTAGGGCCGAGAGACCGTTCTCGCGTCCTCGGTGCAAGTATTGTCGCCGTGATCGCTCTGCTTGGGTTCTCTCCGCCGGCTCATACCGCTTTCAATTCAACCGTCCTTAGATGACTCAGGGAGATGATCAAGTTATGGCCTATTGTGTGCGCAAGGTTAATGCAAAGTCGCTCTTAGTGACGCACCTTGGCTCTGGCGCTCTGGCGCTCCTTCGGAGGGTCTCCCTGGGCCGACGTTCCCGCCCACTTGCAACCTCGGGACGGTGGAGACATGAAAACGTACTCGGTGCTTTAGAAGAGGGAAATATGTTCAGCAGCTTTGCTGAATGCTGAGACCGACTCGCGCTCCTGCTTGGAAATGGCAAGTGAGCGCCGTAGCGTCGTTGATCGGATTGGACCTGTGTTTTGCGTCCGTCGCCACGTTTCCGTCGCCACGTTTTCTGGGGTTCGGCTATTTCCAGAACTGTTATCAGCCCCTAAGGTCCTTAATTCAACCTACGACACTCACTACTTTCAACCTCGGACGAACCCCTGGCTTGCAGCCTTTGCATTCAGTAGCGAGTGCCCGTAGGGAATACGCGATATTGCAACAAGCGACCATGACTCAACCAGCATTCCGACATTACTTGCTGCGCAGGTAAGTCTCCTGAAGAACTCGGAGTAAATCTTCCATCTCACGACGGCCACGTATTTCTAACGACTTGTTCAGACGCCTTCCAAAAATGTCGCAGGGAGGCAGGGAGTATCATTTGCCTTCCGGAAAGCAAATCCTGAATCACCATATTCCCGGCTTTCTTCTTATTCTCAACACACAGTTCTACGTTCAAGGAGATATAGTGTGTATTCCTTATGTCGCTGACAAACGCTAAGAGATTTTGCACAAAATTCGCCTCGATTCCGCAAAGTATTCGGTGCCCTGGTCTGTCCCTCGAGTGACAGGGTGAATTAGACGCGGACTTAGACGCCACACTCCAGCCACAGGGATAGTCGGCGGACAGACAGGGAAGGCAACGACCGCCGGAGTTCCCACTATCTGACAAGATGAACAATGATCCCAACAGACGATGCTGGGCTGTTGGAAGCAAATGCAATTGGTCTTCCAGTCCTCCATGACGTGTACGGCATAGTTCCCAGCTGCTCGAGGGTGTGCGATAGTCCGAACCGTTGGGATAGGATGATGGTTTATTATGTGCATGGATGGCCCATCTTCTGCAACTGGATTTCGCTCTCGTAAAATGGATGGCGCAGACGGAAATGGTAAGTAGGCCAGAGAGGGGGGGGGCGTACGTCATTGAAAATAAGAGATAATTCGACATACGGCCAGATAACGAGATAGCATGATATCCAGAGACATGGCCGGGTTTGAAAGGAGGGCCACAAGGGCTCGAGTGGTGGGCACGGCGCGACAGGACCGACCGGGAAGAGGCTCGAGCAAAGTCGGTACAGGGCTAGTCGGCCGAATATTTTCTCCTGACAGCGGGTGCTTTCTAGCACGACGGAGGCCTAAGAATTACCTGTGGGTAGGTCCTGTGCGACCCGCCAACGTAGGGACGTGGTCGCTACTTAATCGGGGACGATGGTCGCATCCATGAGACAAGAAACCGCGATAAAATCTTCCCGCCGTGTATAGCTGGCGGCAATGTCCTTGTAGAGAGAACGGAGGCCCAAATAGAGAAGAGACGCTCAGATTCTTGAATTGATCCGATATTTTTGGTAGTCAGAAAAAAAAAAATCCTTCAAGAAATCCTGTCTCCAAGTAGGATATCAGCAGCGAGGTTGAGAAAGAACACTACCCAAAATCCGGTTTATAGAAGAGGACAGGAGATCCAAAACTCCAGGGAAAAAAGACCTCCAGTTTCTAGCAAGACACGACCTTTGGAGAACGCCGTTGGCGATGGGTCATTAGAAGCGGGAAAGACCAAGAAATATAGACCGATCAATTCAAAATTAACGCCACGAGGCTCACCTGTAGGGAGAAAGATCCTGGAGAAGGTCTCGATAAGGGCACGAAGAGGAAAAGATGAAATCGAGTGACGCAAGACATGTCGCTTGCTTGCCCGACGGCGGTCACGTGACAGATCGCGCACCTCTTCTTGCCGATAACAAGCCGCGATTTACATTCTTCCACTTGCTTGTTGTGCTCGGATTGCGTACATCTGCCTTTCCCATATACCTTACCAAGTAACCGACGCAAGTCTTCTCCTCATATACTCCGAGAAATCCCAAAAACTCTAATGGCAATCCCCCGAGACGTGCAAGAGTTTCTCGACGCGTATCCTGACGTCGAGGATGACCCCGCGGCTACGGCGAACTTCGAGTTTTATTCGAACAAGCTCCGCTGTCGGCCGGATAATCGCACAATTGAGGAAATCCACGAAACGTGCGCCTACTATTTCCTGTCCCTACGATCGTAATGCTAATGCCGATGCTGCTTCCTCAGATGGGTCGGCGATTATGATAAGCTGGAATTCAAGCATGGCTACATACAGTGGCTGTATGTCGACCTTTCTCTTCAGAACAAGCTTCTGAATCTCCGTGATTAGAAAACGATCTCACTCATCGTCCATACCATCATCAGGTTTCCAATACGAGAGTACGGAATGAACTATGAATCCCAGCCTCTTCAGACACACGAAATCCAGAAGATGAAGGCTGATCCTGCTGTCGTCGAACGCGTCTTGGAGTCCTATAGGCTGATGCTGGACTTCTATGGTATGCGACTCGTTTCTACAGAAACTGGGCTTGTCGATCGCACACTCCCGCCTCGGAACTTTGGGGCTCGTTATCGCAACCTCGTTCGTGAGTACACTTCTCCGCCTTTCAGTTCAAAAATAGATCCGACGATTCACCCCCCGCCACCTTCCCAAGGCGCGTCCCACAATAATCTTCGCATTTCTCGTATCTTGAAGTGCCTTTCCGAAATGGGACTGGAGAGGCTGAACGCCGGATTCCTGCTGCACGTCCTCACAGAACAGAGTGAGTCCAATGAACTAAACTCATGGGGAGTACGCAGTAGCATGGACAGATGGTGGGCAAATTGCCTACGAAACGAGGAAGAACGAGCGTGGATTGGGAATCTCATACGAAGAATTCGTTTGGCCGAGGATGGATACGTTTTTACGAGAGAAGACTATGAGAATGTTTTGAAAAATAGAGAAGAGACAGGAGAACTCGGGCTTCCCAAGAATCTCCTGGGAGAACAGCCTCAGAGCGACGAGGAGAGCATACGTAAAGCAGACTGATTCCATTTGATGTACATGTGTTCGTGTCGCAGCAATCCTACGTCTAATATAGATCTATGCATAGAGTCCTCTACTTCTCTGTATATTCAACACTGTCAACGGTGAGCGGATGAGATTCTGATAACAAAAATGTTTCACATACCTGTGTCGTTCAAGAAAGCTTAGCCAATGCGGCCATAAGTGTCTCCTGACGCTTTTTGACGTACATCGGACTTGATAGTTGAAGGAGGTCGTCGACCGTCTCGTATACTCTTGCCCCAGTGCTCGCTGAGGACGAGTTGGTGATCTAGGGGAATAGTTAGCGGCGGCAAAATTCCAAGGATGGCATAAGACATACAGTATAACCTTGTGTTGTCAATCGAATCACGAGATGGTGGCCCTCGAGGAGGACTACGGAAGCCGTGGCTTGTTGAGAGGAGGTGGCGCCCATGGTGAAGGCTTTGATGCCAAAAGCCTGCTCCTTGAGGGCCCTCTGCAGCTCTCCAGCGTAGAACGATGTAGGTGAGGACGCGGAGCCTGGCATAGGATCCTCGAAGTCGAACAGGGGCCCCGATTTTTTGGGTCCATGTGTAGAGAAACGACAAAAGTTATATAGGTCGGATAGAGCCATCATGATCAAGACCGCGTTTAGGGTCACTACGCCACTGGTGCCTCCCAGGCTGTAAGGAGCAGGATGTCGTCGAAGCGAGAAGTGGATTTGGTGTGATAATGCAGGTTTGGGGGAACAAGATGATGAAATGGGTCATCATTTAACACAGCACAGTGTTGTTTTTGGATAACGCGGCGCACGAATACATAGTGAAATCCTAAAGATTAGGACTGCGATCGGGATCTACCGCTGACCGGTGGTGTCAATTACAAGCCTGGGGATGGCGAGATGCATGATGGAAGATGAGGAGTGCGAGGAGATTCCGAGGGAGGCGCTCAATTTTATTACGCCGAATTCAGGGTCGAGTACGTCTTCTCAATTACCTTGGATTAACCGGCCAGATTCCTTCTATAGGTTTGTTACTCAGGCTTTGCTTGGGCTTAAAAATGGAAATTCCGAAGGTTAAAAATTCCGCGAACAAAGGAGATAGCGGGTAGAGAATACGGTGCCGCACAAAAAGGTGAAAAAAAGGGCGAGCTTGTCCAGTCAACCGACACGACTGCTCTGTGGGCAAGTCATGGGTGCGTTCACGGATCCTCTTTGGATATGAAGTGCAACCAGGAGGGGAATAGTAGTTTACAATATCCATCCACAAATAGAGATGCGCACTGAAAATTTCGAATGGAAAATCTGTTGGATGAGAACGATCCAGATATTTGGGGGAGCTACACCATGGGAGGCCGTAGTCGCACATCAGCCATAAATCGACCAGTTAATATCGGGTGCACTCTCGATGATGGTGGCGTAGTGGGCGTTCGGAGGAGAGTCCGTAGCGAAATGGGAGTCCAAGGACCGACCTTTAAATTGATAGAAGGAATGCAACTTGTATTCGTAACCAGCGAGAATGAGGAGGATTAAGAACTTCGGGCCTTGACGTAAGTTTCTTTGCCTTCATCTCACGCCGTATAGGAAAAATCCGACCAAGCATTTTGGTTGGGAAATACTGGGCAAGGGGGTATTTTAAGTTGGATTGTGGAGGGAGGTGGCAAGACGTTGCCTGGGATCGGCACAGTCGGGAATGGGCGACGTGTTTGGTCGTGTTAAGCACGGTTGGATTTGTCGCTGCGCCTCCCAGTGGTTGGTGCAGCTCCCGTCGCGACCACCGCGCAGCCTCTTCCACGGCCTTCCTTTCTCTTTCTTTGACGCGCTTATACCATCGCTGTATTCTCTTGTAATTTTCGGCTCTTATCGGTCCTCGACTTCCGGATTTCAGCAAGCAAGGCGAAACGAAACAGTCTAATCTTCGTCGTATTTTCGTCATAATTCTCTTCGACCATTCGATTCCCCCGCCCGGCTACGTCAAACGCCCTTGCTCTGTGCATTCTTTCAGTCCACTCAGTATTGCCGGATCACCCTCTATTGTTGTATTGCAACGTCGTAGCATTACGCCCAACGCGAAAACCCCGCGTGCCGATCGCCATTCTTCACGCTTTTGCCTATCTCCCAAACTTTCTACCAAGGATAGGTGGATGGTGCAGGAAATCCAAAATCACTTGGTACGTGGATCTGAATTACGTCTCTATCGCGCACCATTCCCCCTGTTCCGTTCGTTCCTCGATTCGGTCTTCTTACCAACCAGTATCCATCTAGATTTCCTCGGTATTCAACGCTGGCCTCATCGACAACCTATTCAATGCACTCTCGTCTAGCCATAGACACTACTGCTGGTGTGAACGCTGGTCCTTCATCCGTCAATTCATGGCACCGAAACCGAAGCGTCTCGCCATCTCCTGGCTCACCTGGTCCGAGTTATGTAACCCAGCGCGAACGCAGCGTCTCTAACGCATCTACAACTTCGTCCCTTTCCATTGTCTCCCCTACATCTTCCTCCACCAATGCCTCAACCACGTCTCTCCTAATACCATCCTCTCGCCAAAGATCGCGTTCCCGTTCTCGGTCTCGCTCCTCAAGTCCGGCTATCGACGAGACTGTGCGGCTCGGCCCAGAATATGTCCTCGCGATGCATGATTATTCTCCACCAGATCAAAGCACAACGTGCCTCTCCTTTCGTGCAGGTCAAGTCATTCATGTGTTAAACCGAGACGCAAGCGGTTGGTGGGACGGCGAACTGGACGGGCGTCGAGGGTGGTTTCCAAGCAATTATGTCAACGCGGAAATAACTTCGTTAACAGAAGAGGAACCTGTGGGGATGTCTTCAGTGCGTGCATTCATCAGGTCAACCCACGAGCGGTGTCTGTAACTAAATTTATATCGCAGTCTAAACGTGGACACGCTTATAGTCAATCAACTGCTTCTGCAACATCGTGGACGACGGTTTCTTCGAAGAGTCATTCGTCAGACCATGGTCACAAACATAAACCTCCATCGCTCTCAGGTTCTTTCGATGACGATATGGATCCATATTGTCCGCCTCTCATGGTACCCCTACTCCATGGCCTTTCTCTCCTTCAAAATGCAGTTCGCACAAAGCGAGTCAGTCATTTCCAACCATCCACAGCGTGCATTATTTCCTGTGTTCGCTCCATACTAGCCTCAACAGGCACCTTACAACGTGATGCTCCAGTCCTTCAAACTTTTGCTGTCCTTTCAGAGGAGCGCAGACGAATATTGAATGTTCTCGCGTCTCTTGTAGCACAGGCCAAGAAAGCCTCGGACGGAAGTTTTGAAGGCCGTGCGCATGAGCTGGAAGTGGAGAACATGCTGCGGCTAGGAGGACAAGTCTTCTCGCACGTTCGATCATTTCTAGCTGTGGCCGTTAAATGTGATATCGAGCTTCCGGAGGAACAGGACCTGCCCGGAACAGCTACACCTGCCTCAGTAGGTGTTCAGTCGTCCGCCAATCAAGACTACCAGGAAGACTCGCCTACGAAGACCCGACGCAACATCGTGGACGAAGCAACCATGTCGCCGTGCCTCGGCCTGGTACACGCATTGCAGGACCTCGGTCAAGGTCGCGTCCACCTGACCCAGAAAGCCCTGCCTTAATCAAATCGTTGGCTCGTGCAAGACAAGAGCAGTACCTCCTTCGAGATCGAACACAGACCCGCCACCGGCCAGGCCCTTCTGTTAGCAGCATATCCTCTTCTTCCTCCTTCTCGTCCCAAGAGTCAACCCCTTCCTCCCCTCCGCCTTTTCCTTGCGGTCCTTCAAGCGCCGCTCAGGTTATGGAAGCCCTTCGATACACACATGACCACTACTTATCCACTATCGCCGCATTCATTGGTCATGCGCATTCTCATTCGCGAACGTCTCATGCTTCCAGTACCGCTGTGTTGTATGACCTTGTAAAAGAGATCGTTGAAATGGTCTGCAAGCTTCTTACAATCGTCGAAGCGGTCATGCAGCACCCGGACATCCCTCCAGGTCGTGTCGGTAACTTAAGAGAGGCTAAGGAGGGTCTGTATAACGTGACGAGCTCCTTGGCGGAGTCTGTTCGTCTCCTGACCGTCTCGCTGCCGGCTACGATGTCTGAAGAGGCTGAGAAACAAGTTCTCCTTCGTTCAGCGACAGGTGCATTAAAAGCCGGAGCAGACTGTGTCGCCGCAGTGAAAGTTTGTCTGGGTCGGCCAATCGGCGACAAACCTTTCATCGTCAAATTACCAGACGTCGATAATGTGATAACTCAGCCCTTCACGCCCGCCAAACCTTCTGCCTCTTTGCCCTTAAAGCCCGCGGCGACAAATGGTTACCAACTAAATGGTATGGATGATGAGGACTTGACTATTCAAGCCCAGACCCCGTCACCTGCTCAGAGAGCACGAGAGTTCTCGTCCGGTTCAGACAACAGTAACTTGTCGAAAGGTTCATGGGTGCGGTCTGACGGGACCCGCTCTACCTCCCCAGAAGAAGGCAAGAGCGTCACCTCTATCACCGTGTCGTCTAGTACCCCAGTTGAGCCGGACCTGCCTTCACCGACATCCTTTGCCCCAACCGAGGATGGCACTACATGGGAGGGAAGCATCCGGAGCCAACCCCACCGGGATAGAAACCTGGAAGAGAAGATTGTTCATGGAGAACTCCCTAGCGTTCCTATGGAGCCAATTTTTGAACAGGGCCAGGACCCTTCCATGTGGATGTTTGGGCATGATTACTTGCCTCAGGACGTGGCTTATAACACAGATGGCCATCTCGTGGGTGCAACAATGGATGCTCTCGTTGAGAAGATGACCCCCCACGATAGCATCGTGGATCCTGCCTTCTCTGCCGTCTTCTTTCTTACTTTCCGCCTCTTTTCATCCCCCTCAGAGCTCGTGGATGCCCTCATATCGAGATACAATCTCATGCCACCTCTAGGACTATCTGACGAGGACCAACAACTTTGGCAGCAGCGCAAGGGCGTTCCCGTACGGCTGCGAGTGTCAAACCTCATCAAGAATTGGGTGGAGTTGCATTGGCGATCGGGGGTTGACGACGTTGTGCTGGGTCTGTTGACGAGCTTCACGCTTGAAGGCCTCGCCAGCATCTTCCCTGGCCCAGCGCAGCGAATACTGGATCTGCTGAACATGCGTCGACAGTCGTCGGACCAGGCTATCAGCCCAAAGGCGGACAGGTCGCGCGATCCCGGCATGTCGATCAATCCACCGACCCCCATCACGCCTGCAAGCGAAATCCCGCGGCCGACAATGACGAAGACGCTCCTCGTCGCGCTGAGGAAGAAGGACTTCGGCAATATCTCGATTACGGACTTCGACGCCCTGGAACTAGCGCGCCAGATGACCATTATAGAAAGCCAGTTGTACTGTGCTATTGAGCCTGAGGAGATCCTCGAGAGCGGACAGGAAGGTGCAAAGCCTCCTGTGAACGTTAGGGCTGTTAGCACGCTTAGCACCGTCATCACTGGCTGGGTTGCAGAGAGCATCCTTGACGAACCTGATATCAAGAAGCGGACAAATCTCGTCAAGTTTTTCGTCAAAGTCGTCGACGTTAGTGCCTTCGTGTTTGTTTCTGGGACAGATATTCACGATTATTTTTTTCAGCGTTGCACGGGCCTCAACAATTTCAGCACATCACGTTCGATACTGGCAGCACTCGACTCATCGGTTATCTCGCGGCTGCATCAAACGTGGTCTGTGAGTACTTCCCCTATCTCGATGCCAATGCCCTGCCCCTGACAGAGCGTCCGTAATCTTTAGGGTCTGCCGCAGAAGTACAAAGTCCAGCTGGAATCGCTCAGAAGGCTGGCTGATCACAGTCGGAATTACCACGAGTATCGCACAAAGCTACGTAACACGGCACCTCCCGCAGTGCCTTTTTTGGGTATGCGTCCTCCTTAAAAAGGTCGTCTTAGAGCACATGCTGAGCAGCTCTGCACCCTCGTTTTATTCAGGTCTTTATCTCACCGATGTTACGTTCTGCCGCGAAGGCAATCCTTCGCACCGTGCCTCGCCAGTGAACCCCAACCTCAAGCTTCTCAATTTCAATAAATACCATAAGTTGGCAAGGATCGTGCAAGGTAAGAGGAAGGTGTCATTGGATCACATTTTGGTTCTGACTGGATGGCGGATAGATATGCAACGCTTCCAAGGCCCGTATAACCTCAAAGCTATTCCAGAGGTACAGGAGTACCTGAACGTCGCGTTTGAGAAGTCCAAGCACCATGGAGACCTAAATGACCTCTACAGGAGAAGGTCAGCCGTTTATGAGTCTTCGAGACTATCGCTTGCTTATCTGCCTTCCTCTTCGCTTTCAGTCTTCTCGTCGAGCCCAAGCAGCCTGCCGACCAGCCTCCAGCAAGTGATATGCGTCAGCTGTTCAGTTGGGCCACAAGATCACATTCTCAACCCGCGTCTTACTCATAATCGTGGATGCGCATTACCAGCGGACTATTAAGTATCATATATCTTATTTATATCCCCATATTTCGGTCAATTTTTTTTTTTCGGATTCATGATCATGGTTGTGTTTATAGCCCTCCTGACTCCGTTTGTTCCGATTTTTTTTACGGTTTTTCTTCTCGTCATACCACCTGTGTTCTTGTTCATACCCTACTCCGTGTCTGTTCGAATCCTCGGGTTGTTTCTTCTGTTCTTCTACCTTGCTTTGTCACCTCTTCGATGTTCCACTAACTGCATCATAGTACAACTACCCTTGCTCCCTTTTCCTCTATCTCGCTCATTCCCGTCTCTTTCTTCCTCCTATTTTCACCCGAAATGTAACTACTAGCGCTGAACACTAACATACATCTATAATGAAGTAGAAAGGAGGCTTTCAAGTCATTCAATATATGAATAAGACTAGTTCTACATAAGCAAAGCGAATGGATGGTCAGATGCGTGAAATGAAATGAAAGTAACTTTTCTAGTGCTCTAGTGATCATTGCAGAGCCCTGAACCGTTGTGTGCGTAGCGCAGTACGTGATAGGTGGCTCGATGGGAGCCTTTCTTCTGCTTCAGGCCATCAATTCCTCGGACCTGGGGGATAGTCGGGTATGTGTCGAGGGAGACGCCTGGGCCCTGTGAGCGAACAAACAAACAAGGAATGTTAGCATGTGTCGAACCGCCTCTAGACTTAGCAGGTGGACTTACAAAGTCATAAACGAATGGCCGGCTTTGTGTCGCCCCAAAGAAACGCGAGCTCTCGAGGATGACAGAGTAGACGGGTGAGGGGTCGTTCCCTGGTGCACGTACACTCCAGCCCGTCGTGGGCGAACGTACGTCCCAGAACGAGACGACACTGTGCCGCGCAGTGCCTGCGACG
>JANKHO010000502.1:0-21350 GCA_027627235.1 Agrocybe chaxingu | reverse complement strand
CGCTTATGGCGTGCCGTCACCGTTTGCTCACTCGCAGGCCCAACCGCAGCAGCAACAGGGCGTGCCGCCGCCGTATCTGCATGGGCAGATGCAAGGCTCGATGCACCCGCAGGACGCGCATGGCCAGCACGGAGGCCCGGGTTTCGCACCTCCCAACTTCGCCGCGTGGGGCCTGGATGGGACGACAGCGCAGCTGGGGATGCAGCTGGGGAGTAGCGCAGTTGCGGCAGGGCAAGACTACATGCAGCGGAATGTACGTTGTTCTATCTATTTATTTGCCTTCCATCCTTCTCTCGCGTCCCTCGCCTTGCTTTTTCCGTGCCACCAACGCTTGTTGACTCACCTCCGATTCCTTCTAGTTTGGGACCATCCTCCCCTCGACGTACATCAAACACCACTTCAACGTCTCAAACTCCTACGTCATCACAAAACTACGCCTGGTTCTCTTCCCGTGGCGACAGAAGTCATGGGCGCGCAGGTCCCGCATTAGTTCTGGGCCTTCTGGAGGGCAGGGGCAAAATCAAGCCGTGCAGGAGTGGATGGCGCCTAGGGAGGACGTGAATTGCCCGGATTTGTACATTCCTGGTGAGCGTTTGTTGGATCTTTCCTTGTGTCGTGGCCGTGCATTATATGGCTCGGTATTCTTGGAGTCCTTTTCTCTGTTGTATTCCACACCACCTTTGTTTTTGTCCTTCCACTTTCCATTTTCTTCCTCTTGACATATCGGTTTATTCTTTCTTCGTCAAGTGCGTTCTTACTTCCCTTTTTTCTTGACATCCTCAACGCTCTACGTTCTTTTCTCGTTTGCACGAAGATGACGGTACTAGCACGATTTTGCGTTCTCTAGTGATGGCCATCTTTACCTACGTTCTCCTCACCGCTCTACACGCCGGTATCAACGATGGATTTAATCCCGGGGTAAGTGTCCCTCTTACCTTACCTATCAACTGCCTGATACTCTTTTCTCGCCTTTTCGTCTTTCTTCCCATCATTCTACGAAATCTCACAAAACTCTTGCAGATCCTTGGCGACTCGGCCTCCCGCGCAACAGCTGTCGTCCTCCTCGATTTTGCGTTCGTCAAGCTTGGGTGCTACGTCCTCAACATCACCAGCTCGTCGCAGGTCGTGGACCTTGTCGCGTATGGCGGGTATAAATTCGTTGGGTGAGTTTTATTTCGATTGAGTGTGCCTTTTTTCCTTGGGTCGGCGTTTGTTTCGGTTGGGTGCCTGTAGGGTTCCCGTTAAGACGGCCTTTTGTCTTTTTTGGCTGTATTTTGAGGGTAAATCGGTTGATTTCACCCTTTGGACGTGCGTGTTGGAGAGTATCCTATATCTTTTCGCCGATGTCCACCTCACTAGTTGAATTACTCCCATGTCACGGCCCTTCCTCTCTTTCTACTTTCTCTCATTATCTACGCGCATATACGCATCTTCCCCATCCTTATGAACATAGCTTACCTTTACACCCACAGAGTCATATTGGCCCTCGTCGCCGGTTTCCTCGGCGCATCCGGCGCTCTTTGGTGGCTCGTATTCGTATATGCGTTCTTAGCAAACGCGTTCTTCCTGGTACGTCCCCCTTCTACCCCTCTTCCTGCTTTCTCGACCCAGCACTGACCTTGACCCGCGGTAGCTTCGCTCCCTCCGCACGCTCATCCTGCCGGACGCCTCAACCGCCCCGCCCACACACGCGACATCGACGGTGACGCATGCACAACGCCGGCGCAGGATTGTGTTCTTGTTGTTAGAGGCGGTGCTCCAGGTTGGGTATATGGGATGGCTGGTTAGGGTTTGAGGTGGTGGTTCGTTTTGCGGATATGTACCTGTGTGTTGTCGTTCCTTTGAATTGATGTCCGCTATACCTGGTTTCAAGGCTGCCTCGCGAACCAGAGCTATTGCCACACCGCCGATGTCCGCTTTCGTTTCGAGGAGGCTCATAGAATCGTCTTTGTTGCAGGACATGGCATGAGGACGAACCATGAATTCGTTGATAATTGGCAGGCGGTATTCGTGCATCCTGCGCCCTGCAGGTAAAGTGCCTCATTATTTTGATCCATCCCATGGTTCCTTTCCTTCGTCCCCGTCGTACACGTTCCTTCCATTTCTCTCCCTCGTCTTCTTTCCTTCCGAACGTCAGAATCTCAATATTACAAAATAAGTAAATGAGAACACGAGCTTTGAGTAGTGTGGATTCCGTTAATAAGACATTAAAAGATATCATAGATCACGGCCCAATTTTCGTTCGCACTAATCCTCCTCGCTGTCCGTCAAACTGGACGGCTTGAATATGTTTAACTGGGACAAATATTGCCTGAAACGCCCAGATGGGCTTGTGGGGACGCACAATAGGTTGCTTTGCGGGCACTACCGTTGCAGTGTTTGCATGTCCGTGTGTGCAACAGATGATCTCAACGGTAATTCTATTTATAGAACCCCGAAGCGCCTCATATTGGCGCTGGTTGTGCCCTGCAGGGTTCAATGGAATTTCTTTTCCCACGACTCGACGAGTCTCAAAATCCACATTTGTTCGAGAGTGTAGTCTATGAGTAATGCTTTTATGCTCGTGCACTTGGCGCGCCTACAGTCCGAAATCTTCCAGATTGCCCTTGCCCACCAGAGCCCACCACGCGATACATAGAATGATGATAACGTGTGGGAATCAGCTAGCACTTTTTTTTTGAAGTACTTGTGGTTCATGCAAAATCGACATCAGGAAGACTTCACAGATTGTGGGCACACGACATACATATGGTGTAGAATTTCTACTTTGGGTTGTTTGATACAAAACGCAGGATTTATGTGGCTTGTCGACTGATCCACTGGTAGGAACTGGTAGGAATGATTTATGAATTGTGGACGCCCGTCACGGCTTGTTTGCGATGTCGCCTTCGACTTTTTTCAGCCAATATAATGATAACTATAGGGGCATGCCACAAAATTCGACTTACACCTGTTCGGAAACAACGCAAAGGATATGGTACGCCAACGAATACTTGCTATGGGCCTACAGACTTTGATCCCTCTGTTCCATCTAGGCCCCTGCATCGTGACACCGAATCTAAGGCTCCTAACACGAATGAACCTTTGTCCCCCACAACAATTGATCCAGCAAGTGCTTAATTTCCCCGATAAGGCTCAATCTGACCTACTTTATTAGCTGCTTTTGGCGGCCCAACCACCCAGTGTTTCATCTTTAACGCTGGTCGAACTTCTGCGAGGCAGATTAACAATGGTCCATGGCAGGACGAAACCCTTTTGCAGGAATGGGTTGCAGGGCATTCAGGAGAGAGGATACAGGACCCAGGGCACAATGTACTCGCCTGAAGGGGCGAAGATTTTCATCGATGCTGATGATCAGAATTGGGATGACGAAGTCTTCATTCATTGAAGGGGCAGAAGGTCCTGCCTCATACCCATACTTGACTACAGGTTTGTAATCAAGCACGCGTAGTACATCATGCATTAGACTCGGAGCTTAGAATCCCTGGTCTTGAAAGCCGACTCGGAGTTCCTCTCCAAGTTATGTTTGGAGGAAGCGACCCATCTTTTTTCGAGGAAGGATGGGGACATGAAACTCGAGCATGCATTCAAATTTTACTTTATTTATTCGAGAAAACATCTAAGCCAAACGATTCAAGTTGAGAAAACGCTCGAACTGATCTTGCCATATCGCGGGCGCTTAACCGAACGCTGGTGTTCTCGGCTCCGATTCCGAGTTCACATCATTCTCGACGTCCACGTTGGTCGATAATCAACCTCAAAGCATCCTCGTGTGTCAGATACCGCTCCCTGATTACAGTTGATTTAATTATAAATTAACCTTCCCCCCTGCACCAGTTTCTCGTTCGCGAACTCCCTTTCGCCGACAATTGTCTCAGCAGCCTCGCGGTAGCCACGGTAAGTAGAATTTCTCAACCAGGATATATTGTATTCAGGGAGCACAGCATGCGTCCCGACGGAGTTCGTAAACCGGCAGTACGATTTCTTGGTCTGACGACTAGCATGTCGTCGGTCTCGTGTTAAAATGCCGGGATAGGGAGCAAGGGCCTCGTCGCAGAGGCCGTAAAAAGGGTAAGAAAAGTGGCTCCTTCATCGTCTTTGCCTACTCCCTCTCATGAAAAAAGCAGAATGTCTGGTCACTATGACAAAGAAAAACGGGTTAAATACGGAACGCGACCCTCAATTCTGGTCGGCGCCTAATTGATGGCGTTCCTCCTTGCGCGGATTTCTATGTTAGGCAAGGGTACCCGACGTTGGAGAATCTCCGCCCCTCATTGATTCCCCTATTCCAACTCGAAATAATGGGACACGCACTTCACACTGCCTCCGTCATCGCAAACCTGCAGCAGCGTGTAACCTCTCCCTTGCTTGGCTTACGCATCGCGTCCTGTGGAAGGGGGAAGGGGGACCCAAATCGTGGGGTTTCCCCTAGGAGCCGTGTCCTGCGCAGTAGGTTTCTTAGTGTCACATTTAAATGCACCCCGAAGGGCCCTTGGAAACGGGAATTAATTTCGTGCCTCCGTTTGGCCTCGGTGTTATGTTTTAATGGAATGAAAAGTGAGAGAAAGTCCATCTCTGGACATTGTTACTCCTTTTAAAGCGTGCTTCTTCCTCGGTGTTTCAAAAGCGGTGTAATCGTGTACATTGGTATTTTGTGTTCCGACTGAGACGGTATGTGACGAGTAAATAATTCCGAGATGTTGAATAATTGGAAATAGTTCGAATTAGCATCGTACAGACATCCTCACCCTCATAGAAGCAAGTAATCTCCTTTAGTCCCAGCTCAGTGGATAACCGTACGGTGGACATGGAGACAATTAAGCCTCCTTAGGCTGCCCCGCAGTGCGTTCGCCTTCGTTTAGCTACCCTTGAAAGTTGAAACTGCTGAAGAGGTCCTCGAAGAGACGGTAAAGGCATTTTGCCGTGCCGCGAAAGGGTGACAATTAATGTGAATCTCCCGTATGGGAGCTCCGTTATCATTAAGCGGTTGGGCAAAGGGCATAGGGAGAGAAATGCACAAGCCCTGTTTGTGGGGAGATGAATCAACAATCAGGGAGAAGGTGTGGGCCATGCATGAAGACGCGCTCGCCTTGAATGTCAGAAACCGAGTGAAATTCGGAAGATCCGTGCACTCAGGTCGTTCAATTCGAGTTTGGCACTGAAGCATGAACGCTTGATTCTCACCGCATAGGGGTGTACGATGACTGAGCGTTCAAAAAACTGTAGGTACAGAGAAAAGGTCAATTTTTCGAATACACAGGAACATTCCACGACCATCGCGTTACCCGGCGATCGCCAGCCTGCCCATACCAGACGGGAATGGAAACGAGGACCCGCGTTGTGGGGTCTTCCCAGTAAGCCAGAGGGGACATGCAGCCTGCCCGTTGGTGCACGACCCAGTACACCCACGGACGTCATCTGCCAGTATTAAACATGGACGATTGGCTCGCCATCGGATCGGAATTGAATTCGATACCGTGAAACCCTAACACCCGGGGACGGGCATCGCCGTCTACGTGACGCGCGTGGGTCGCAGGGAAGAGTTCTGCGATCGATAGGGGCTTTCGAAGTCAGCGAAGAGCCAGCGAAGGATCCGCGATGCTGTCGCGGAACCTGGAGGCCAGGGCAAGGGGGACAAGGAGAAGGCTAGGACAACGTGCTCGATCGTGAACGTGCATTTTGGCATGTAGGCGGCCACTTCCTCCAGCCTGAATTCGAGTTATGCAGTCCTGAATTTCCTTCGCCTTCATCGCTCGTTGAGAAGGTTTAATCATACCAGTTTACTCACCTCACTACGGAACAGGATTTCTCTCTCCTTGGACCACACTTCACGAAGCTACACGTCATAATCGAGTAGGCGGCGCGCAGTCAAGTCACCGCTCTCCTTCCTCACGTCGCCCAAATGAGAACCCTTGGCTCAGTTTCCTGGGTCCTCGGCTCAATGTGGCAGGTCTACACGAGAAGGCTGGTGGGCTTCATTTCCGAGAGATCAGCGTTGGGTCACGGTATGTGTGCGAAAGAGATGGGAGATAAGACGGTGGAATTACCAATGTTATTGTTGGACAGGGCCAATGAGAGGGGAGAAGGGCAGCTGGAAAGTCGTGTACCGCCACATACACGAGTCCCATGGGGGCGAGTTTTGAATGAGGGAGACGATATTCAGTACGCCGCACAATGTAGCCAGAACATTTCTTGCTCTGAGAAGTATACGTTAGATACGAAGTTGGAAACGCATTTATCGTTTATGGTTACGATCTCTTTGGGTTTAGCGTCTATTCGGTTCCCATTTCTCCTCTTAGCACTCAGTGAGATCCAGAAGGCGGAAAGTACGAAATCGAGGTGAAACCCAAGGATGAAGTGATTAAACGGGGATATACGTGCATGAAAATCAGCAACTCGGTAAGAGATAACCTTGAGATAGCGGTTTAAGCTACGGGCAAGTTAAATATTTATGATAGACATCAAAGTAAAGCGCGAAGTTCCTCCCTCGCCTCTTCCTATCGTCTCATCTGGCGCCTTTGAAGAGACCCCCTTTGAAGAAAATCTAACGTGGAAAACAGAGACGAACGCTCCAAAAATATGGACGCTCATGCATATTTCGTGTTTGACAGAAGGTAGTTGCACGCCTCAAACTGAGGACACGATGAGATAGTCTCCCCTTCGAGTCCCCTACATCCAATTCCAACCAAGTCACGCCTTTCCATTTCCACCCAATAACAATATAGCACATCATAAAACCAATGTGGACGACGATGTAAGCAATTAGGCCTCCTTGGGTAACATGTTTCGTCAATCTGCGTCGGGGGCAGCTCAAAGCCGTTGTAACTCCACCACTCTCTTACCAATAGGAATGAGATAATTCCCGTTCTCCACTACGATAGGTTAGAATACAGTCGACTCGGAATCAAGAATAATCAAATTGAGCTCTCTGGATAGATATTCGTGAAGCAGTCTAAATGTTTAACCCACGCTCAAGGGCGGGGGACAATAAAAAGTCCGCCTCTAGGGATATATAAGCCAATGATAGAGATCAGGCCAGAACGAGGAGCCAACGGGGAGCCGCTAGGTGGGGACGGTCCCATTTTCCAAGTCTTCTCTTTCTCGTAACATGACTCCCCGAGGCGTTGCAGAATCACAGAAAGCAGACCTCTGGTTGGTGCGTGCTGGAAAGGCCCCGCCCACGGGTGTCAAGCATTCTGTCACGATGCAATAAGAAGTTTGATGCTTGTATTAAATAGGTGTGATTGGCTTGATGACTATTGAGGTGAGACGAGGGACACGGCGATTGGATATGTCCGTGTCGGGACATGAGGGAGCGAGCGGGGAAAGTGGAAAGGGTGCGAAAATAATCTCAGAGGCGAGGGAAAAGGCGATGGGTACAAGTCAGATTTCTCTGCAGAATAATGGCAACTTGAAGCTGAAGATTCGCAGGTGAAATTAAACCTCTTTAGGTGCTATGCCTTGCATCCCCGTGAGTTCAGAGAAATCAAAAGAAGGACAAAAGAGGACCAGGATAGTGTGAAGTGAGATGCCATAGCAAGTGCCTCTGATTGCCAAAAAATATTTGGCTAGTGTTGAGGGCAACACTCATTTTCGACGCGAGAGGTGCATCGAATTGGTAAGGCTCCTTTTCTGCACTTCGCGCAACGTGGTTCTTGCAAATCTACCGTCGTCGTAAACGTGCGCCCCATTATGCCAAGGAGTGGAGAACGAAGCAGGATCCTCATGAAGTGTCACACCGCCCATTGAGAGAACCAGGTCCGATGGCACTCTGGTTGGTTCAGAACCAACACACCCGGGCCCTCACGTATCTCAAATTTCAATGTGACAACTTGTAGAAACGAAATAAAACGAAGAAAAAAGAACGGGAACGTGCCAGCATTGACAATGCTGATTGGCTGAACCGACATGGGCGAAACACCGGAGACACTTATCTGACTCGTCCGAGTCGGAAAGGAGCATTAGATGAGGAAAGAAGGGGGACGAAGTGCAGGTCGCGACAGTCGTGGAAGGCAAGATTCTCGGACTTGGGATAATGGAAAAGCGGTGTCAGTGGGTGAAAGGAGAAACTAGCGACAAGCCATACCTATAATAGTTGCGACCGTGTTGGCAATTAAACCTGCTTTGGTGAGGCGCTTTTCTGGGTGATCCCTCAGTCTGCCGGGGATTCACGTGTGCTCGACTACCAAGTTAGAAGACGGCGCTCGTAGAGCGGCTAGCGTTCTCGCCTGGTTGGCCTGCGCCGGGGTCCTGGAAGTGGGTATCGAGTGCTGGTTAGTACCGAGATATATGTAATCACAGCCCAGATCTCAGAGCCGGTGAGTGAGGGGCCCACACAGAAATCCAGTAGTGCACTTGAGGGCCTCCGGATTTCGAATAAGTCAACCATGATGAGGTTGTTGTGATCTAATCAAAAGAATTAGGCGCCCGCGTGCCTTGATCGATCAACTTAGCGCATCAGCTCGTCGAGGCGCCCCGAATCATCTTTCACTTGGAAGAAGATTGCTCTCATTCAAAGGATTAACATGAAATTTGGCATCTCCGAGCTCACCGACCTTTCCAGCTGGCGTCCAATAGAATGTGGATGGGAAGGCAACGAAGACCCAGCTCGTGGGTGATCCCTGTACCCGAGATCTCACCAGACGACTTACCGGGCACTGGAAGAGCCGGCACCAATTGGGCTGGTACAGCTCACCTTGCAGGATCTAGGGACCACGTTCAGTGCCACTGTCTTGTCGTATGTCATCTAAAGAGAGGCTAAACTCAAATAGGTATTAAATGCGTGTGATTGGGTGGTCCAAGGTTAACCCGTATCGGAGCAGGAAGTGGCGAGTGGGGAAAGGAAGGGTGAGAGTTTCACACAGCGACGGCAGCGGAAGGGCAGGCTCCCATAGGACAGAGTAAGCCTGAGTAAGGTAAATGGTTGACTTTGCTTTTACTCGCGAATCAAAGGCAATTTAACCCTCTTAGGCAATTCTGGCTGTTCGATACTCCTCGAGGCAGCGCCAATTTGTTGGAATCGTTGGTTCAAAGTAGGAGGAAGGGGAAGCTTTTGCAAAAAATCCACTGAAATTGTGTACACTGACTGCTAACGATTGGATTGGTGTCGAGAGAGCTCCGATCAAGAATTAAGCGCCGGCTCCGCTCGACCAATAAGCGTCTGGACCTCGACCTTTAACTCTCGACTCTCGTAGAACGTTGGGATGGGCTAGGCCTTTCGACCACGAGCGCGCTCAAATGTTACGTGACCCTCGCACCACCTGGCTTTCTGCGCTCCACAGGAACAAGAAAGTACTAGTGGCAGAAGAGAGAGAATACCATAAAAAGACACGTAGACCCAGTTGGCTGGGTTGTCCTCGATTATACGTGATCGTAACCAGTTGTAGCTTTATGCTTGGTGCACGGACATGGAATAGAAGAGGCAGGGCTATGCATGGGTGTCAACCATAATACCCTGGCAAGACGGATGACACGATTTTGTGATTTTGTGAAGACGAGAAGGTAAAGTGGTATTCCAAATGGGAGCGTGTAAATGTCCAATGGGTGCTATTGGCTGCCAGGTAGGTGGGGGAAGAGCAGGAATCAATTCATCCGTGTCGGGGAAGGTCTGACACATGTCCAGTGGGTGGAGGGGAAGAACTTCTAGATCAATATCTATACTAATATGTCGCAGAAATTCCGTTCTGGCTAGATCAAACTTATACTGTCTTGCCATGTCGACTAGGACCAGTCTGACGCTGTGCTCGTTTCATGGACGAGACGAGTAACAGGGCGGATGGGATCTATTAAATGGCAATGATTGGTCGGTCGGGAGATGAGGAGCGAATGAAGAGACGAATTGAGGTTCTTGGCTGACACCCCCACAACCCTTGGCGAGGGGTAAACTCTCAATCTACATAGAGAACCTCTAGTTACGAGATATGAGATTAGAAGTACAGTTAGACGTCAAATGTCAGGAAGGATCTGCGCGCCTTTCATGACGTGTCCTGCCCCCATGCAGATTGTGCGGAGAAAATGAGGGAACGTATGGTAATGAAGGCACGAATAGCAAGCCTATAGCTGAACAGTAGGCCGCTTAATCTCCTTAACCTAGCCCGATGTCAGGCGCGTCCGAGCCAGTACACCGGGGACAAATTATTGTCTCCATTATTCGGGCCCTATGGGCGGAGCTATCGCTGACTTCAAGGCCTGGATTAACCACCAATCATCCGAAGACTAGAAGTATAGTGCGCGGAGCATTCCCACATAGCTGATCTGTAGGATGCACCAACGGATGCCAAGTACACTGTGGACGAGAAGCGTACCGCGAGGCTATCAAAAATTAAGCGCCAGCGACGTGATCTACTCGACCTTAGGGGTGCAACCGTTGTTCGACTGCAAGCATACTCACGGATGGCGCACTCACTGAGATGGTACGATATCACGAGGTTGAATAATTGTAATAGACGCATGGAGTGATAGACGAGAGCCAAGGTATGGGGAGCGACATCAAGTACTCTGGTTGGCGCGCATGCTCATGGGAAAGGAAGAGGATATGATCACGGTAGTAATTAAATGCGAGAAGTAGCGCAAATCAGAAGACGAATGACGAGAAGGTGAATGTGAAACTTCCGGGCTACCTGGGATTGGCCGTTGGCCAGTAGAATGAGACTGAGATGACATTTTGGTTGGTGCACACCAGGGGAACTCGACAAGTGTCAGAACACGTCCTACACATGTGCTGCTGAATGATCAGGGAGATGTCAGTAGTAACACTAGTACTTAACCGGAGTACATACGATTGGGTAAACAGGATGGAACAGCAACTCGATTTGTTAGTCCATCGGAGAAGGAAGTGGCAACTGGGGAAAGAAGTAGACAACGAGGACAGCGGAGAACTCTGCGTTCCCATAGGACGGTGGGATGGCGAGAGAGATGATCAGCCTACTTTCCATGTAAGGAGGAGCTGGAGGCCCGTGTAGTAGACAATTAAGCCGTTTTTGGCAACCCATCTCGCTGCGGAATCCTCGAGGCAACCACAATTTCGCAGGAGTTCAACCAGTGGAACTGGTTTTGAAGAGAAAAAATCGCGTCGTCCTGGAGAGCGCTCGAAGGCCGTGAATCTAGGAAGAAATAAGCGCTGGCGGGTGCCTTGATCGATCGCCTAAGCCCGAGTCTCGACTCTCAACTCTCGCGGAACGTCCAGTTGGTCTAGGCTTTTCGACGACCATGGCTCGGAGCGTGGTCTCGATAATGGCACGGGCCACGCAGCACCCACGCCAACGTAAACCAGCTCCAGCGGAGTGAAGCAAAAAGGGAATCAAGAGCCAGGGTGTGGGATCTTCCTCATGTTCTCCGTAGTAATGGAGTATGTGACGAGATGTAGTGTTCTGGTCGGTACGCAGTCATGGGAGAGGGCGAGTGGAAGCGAGTGAGCTCACAGGTGTCAGACATCCACGCCAAAGTGACATCGAAGGAGAGATTTACCGTGCAAACGAGGACGAGAAGACGTCAAAGAACGAGGCCAAGGTGAAGTCTTACGAGACGTTGAACGAGAACACCAATGGGATGAGGAGACGAGGACGAAGTGTGCATGCCAAGACGCGCTAGAAGTCCTTCTCCAGATATTGACTGCCTGCAATTGGGCGGACTGGAGGACAAGGCTTGCTTGAAAGAGGTGCCAAGGTGGTACTCAGTGTGGGGCGTGCGACTCTCGACTTTCGTTGGTGGGAGCCACTACCCTCGTCATTGGCGCGAAGCGAACTCTCAATTAAAATAGAACGATGCCTTCGAAGAAGTGTGATCAGAAGTGCAGCGCACTCTCAAAGGGGATCTAATAGCAGTGCGTCTGTAAGCACTCTCAAGAAACCTTACCTGAAAGGACAAGTGTGCTGTGGGTGTGCTCGATCTCATTGTCCTTGACCAATAGAGCTCGCGGGCGATGAAATGCATCGGCGGAGAATGTGCACTTGTGGGGCACGAACAGGAAAATCAGAACCTAACGTGGAACCGTCCGTGAAATTAGCAGGACGAGATCAAATACTTGAAGCGATCCAAAGTATCAGAGTTGAAAATTTGAAATCTGAGGCCTGAGACTCAAAGGAGAAATCCCGAAGCGCCCGAGATCAAATGAACAAAATTGAACTAAGCGCTGGCGGCGTGCCTCAACGATCGATCACTCTCTACTGTCGACCCTTGAGAAACCTCATACACAAGCACTTCGACCACGGGAGTACTGAAAAAGTGCGCGGTTTTTGCTTTGACTGCGCATAGCGGAACTGTACAAGGTATTCCGTATCATGGAGTACAAATGCAGAAAGGGGATAGGAAGGGCGCGGAAGAGTCGTCTTCATTATCGCTCTCGTAAGATGGCCAAGTGGGAAACGAGAAAGCCAGAGCTGGGAGGGCTGTGGTTGGTGGGCGGTCATGGGACACGAAGAGGGGAAGCCAGTGAACCCACGGACGTCAAATGTTGACACCAGCATGCTGTTGTCGGAGAGATTCCAAGAGCGAGTGAGCAAGTAAAAGCCAATAGCAAGGCGAACGAGAGGGGTTTTGACGGAGATTACAGAAGCCCCAATCGTCTGTGTCGGGTAAAGTCTGACACGTGTCCAGCGGGAAGGACTTCTGCCGAGTTTTCGTTCAGTCCTATTGCAATCTCCAGAATCCTGCGCTGGTGTTATGCACGACGCGAACAGGGTGAACGAGAAATGAGAAAGAACAACGCCAATGAGAAACGAAATAGCAAGGAGCAGCTAAATCAGAAGACAGTATATTTAGACTAACCCATAAGCAGACCGCCACGATCGGGAGTTACGAGAAGGAGACGGCGAAAACTATTGTTGGATGCATAGGATAAGCGGTATGGCGGAATGAGGGAGACGTCCTGACAGATGAGCTAGCGATTTGAGATTCCGATGTGGGCGTTCGCCGCTTGAAATTTGAGGGTAACACTCATTGAAACCGAAAAGCAACCTGTACCTGTTCACAGGGCAAAAAAAAACATACGATGAGCGCCAGGAAGGGAAAGTGGAAAGTTACGAGCCAGAGATAATCAAACCTGGTTAGGCAACCCATCAGCGGGTATGTCCTCATGGACGATCCTGCTGGAATTCGAGTTTCACAGAGAATTAGACGGACGAGAGTGCGAAGGCGACTTCACTCTCGACTCCTGAGCTTTTATACGATGCCAAGGGTGGGTCCAATCACCAAAATAGGCGCCAGCGGCTCTGTGCGGGTGCCTAGGTCGACGTCGACGGTCTGGAGCGTCGAGCATACGTTGACTGAGGCATTTCAGCCGCGATCGCGAGCGTACACCCCTAAAGTCTACGCGGTTATCTCCCATGTCCAGGGTTGGAGTGACGCCTGGCGCGTGCGCTACATGTCGTACAAAGTGGAGCAGAAACTAGGGAAACAAAGAGCCGAAATTGGGGATCTTCCTGTTGCGCTGTGAACTCCGTGATGCTGGCAGAGGAGTATGTGACGAGAGGAAGGATGCAGCGTTCTGGTTGGTGCATGATCATGGGACACCACTAGCAAGAGATCCGGTACATGCGTGTCAGCCCACGAATACATATCCAATGTCGTGATCGAAAGAACATGGGAAGGGGGGAAATGCGAATATCAAGGAGAACAAGCGTGACAGAAGGACGTCGAATGAGTAAGGTAAAACCAATAGGAGAGCGAAGGAGGGCGAGAAGCCAGAGAACAAAGCCAATGGAAAAATCAGAAGACAGCTGAGTTTAGAGATTCAGACTAGACCATAAAGGGGAGAATAACCAGAAGGAGAAGTTCATCTGCCAAAGTGTTAAACGAGTACCATTGGGCAGAGAGGGGAACAAGGTAGACGCGCTGACGGCAGGAGGTAGATGGTGGCACTGGTATTCACGGCAAAACTAAAATAGATCATGAAGACGAACGAATAGTGAGACGAAAAGAGAGGTGGATTTGACACTTTAATGTGGGGCGTACGACCAATGTGACACTCGACGTTGGGCGTTGGCGAGTGCCACCACCACCACTCCGTCCCAATCGCCACTGCCATTGGTGGGCGGGGTCTGATTCGCAATTTGACACGAGCAATCGACGACTTTCGACATATGCAATCGGCTAGGAACAGCTATGTCAGGAGCTATGTCAGAAGAGGGATTACGATTTCAATCGGTAGGATTCAAACGCGGAGGAACGTGAACAATGATGTAGACTTCGGCACCACGATTGCGATTTGGGATTGCGATTCAAGACGAGATTAGCGAGACGAAACAGACACAGACACGGAGGTTGTATTCACGTCTGGAGGAAGGAGGGAAGGGGATGCGGCCACCTGGACACGGGTGCAAGAGACGATCTGCGCTTGTCGTGGCCCACAATGCCGCTTGCATGACCATACGCCGTGTACGAAGTCTGAGGAAGTCGCAATTGTTTGAGAAGCGCGTGGTATTATCATCCTGCTATCCACCACGCCCTAAAGAGAGCTCGAGCGCCTCGAATGTCGGCGCGTCCGCTATCGAATCCGTCAGAGCCGTTCTCGCCTCTATATCGCGTTCATATCGGATTCCATCATGCATCAAGGTTCAAAAATAAAGTTGAAACTTGCTCTTGTCCTCCTTGTCTTTAATTCTCCGCCGCAGCTCCTGACGTCGCTTGAAATAGAGACCTGGGTGGACTTTGCTGGGTTGTCAACTGGATGCGGAAGGTTGGGTTTCGAACTCTGGTTCCCCGTGTGTTGGTGGGAAGAGAGAAGGGTGGATGGGGGATGGCCGGGGTTCGAGGTTAATTTCCGGTGTGGGAAGGGTCCTGGATGGGAAGGTTCAAGGAAGTGGGAGATGGGGAGCGTGGGAGCTATAAAGGTGATTGTGGGAAAACGAGATGGACGATGATTGGACAGGAAGGTCTGGAGAACTACTTACACCGCGACTTGAGGCAAACCGGTACGACAATTCGAAATTAGGGAGAAGGTATCTGCGAGCAGTCTCCTTGTCATTTCTCTTCAGCTAGGAAGGACTACGCCTTACGCTTACTTTGGCCTCATACGTGTATGCGAGATTCATTTGACTGGATGGAAAATATGACCTAGAAGGCGAGATGGCTGGAAGATAAACGACTCACTTAATATGCGCAGATGAAAGAAACGAGAAACGGAGGAAGAAGTGTGCGAGTACGAGATGGGGTGTGTTCGTCTGAAGGATCCTGCCTGAATCATCCTGAGTATGAATTACAGCTTCCATTTGAAGTACGCTTTGAAGTTGTGGGTCCCGGGCATCACCCTCATGCATTCTATACTAAGTATAATTCCTGAGTGCAAGATTCATCTCCGGAGGATCGAAGGTAGATCATCGTACTTTGACATATGGGAAGGAGGTCGTATCTCTTGGAGGGAGAGTAGAAATCACGATGAAGATGGTAAAAGTAGAACTATTGGAGGATTCTCAGGAAAAGAAATTAGAGGCGAGAGGACATCAGATGGCAAGCGGAAGTGCGCGTACGTAATCCGGTCCTTCTCGAGTAGACGCCCGAGCTAGAATTTTAAAAAAAAGGAAACGAGAGGTGAAGGTAGCCAAGCACTTCATGCCTTTTGCCACGTTGGCGCACGAGTAATACCCCTTTCTCTCCGCTCCTATTTTGAACTTTCGTTGGCGAGGAAAAATGCCTTTCGGATGCATATGTATCGCATACTATTACAATGTCCCTGTCCGTCGCTTCTTGTCCACCACATCACGTCGGAAGAAAAAGAAATGCAATGGGCAGGGGTTCACAATGTCTACTAACCTCTTCTCGGTAGATGCTCGGTAGAGCCATTGCGGATGCTTGACTCGACCTGGATCCCAAATTCAAATTCTCCCAATCCGGAAAGAGTGGCGTGCCGCTCGCTTTGGGTACTGGAAATGATCACTGGACTTAAATGCATCTGGACGTGAGCGCGTGGGGACATTTTTGGAACAGGCCGGGACGGGGGTGCTATGCAGGAGAACATCTCGGGGATTCGTTAGAAGGAGATATCGTACCGACGCCGACGCCGACGAAATTCATAGAATGGGGCCGAGTTGACACGGGCGTTTTGGCGTAGGATCCCCCACTGCGGATCGCGGGACATCAAACATGGATTGGAAGAAACGCCAGAGATTCAGGTCTAGGCGACTCTAAAACCGAAGAGGGAGTGAGGCGATCTGTAAATGGTTATGGTTCAATCCATATTTTGGTTTTGTCAGAGTAGAGTACACCTTTTACTTCACGAAACAAAACCCAGAACAAACCCAGCCAGAACCGAAGCCCAAAGTCCAAAGTTAAGCCTACTCTAACCGCACGTTGCACACCCAAACCCAAACCCAAGTCCAAACCCAGGCCCAAACCCAAACCCACAATTACAGCGCAAGCAAAATCAATGTCCAGGCCCAAACCCAGAGTTTAAGCGTAAACCAGATCGGTGGAGGGAGAGGCAGCGTATATATCGAACTGGACTCTAGCTTCGAACATCTCGAGCGTGCGCACATTCTGCGTGTGCCGGCTCCTGTAAGCTGTGGTTTAGTAGTCCGCGCTCCGTTTCCTCCGTCCCTCCGTCCACCCGTCCTCTGAATCTGATCTACGAATTGGAATTGGAATTGCAATTGGAAGAAAGACGCGAATAGCAAAAGATTATAGCTTAGCACAGACTGGGACGATCATGATTCATGACGAGAGCGATGACGAGAGCGATGACGCGCCCTCTCGTCATGACGCGACGCGACGCGAAGGCGAGGGCCAAACGTACAAGATCAAACTGTTAGAGAGAGCGTCAGAGAAAGCGTCCAGAAGTAAAAAGCAAATCCTACTGCACGAAAGCAGGATGAATAATGCTCTGCACTTTCTTCGTGTTCTGGTTTAGTTACTCCATGATCCTTTCTGGCAAGTTGACGCTTAAGCTCTGGGTTTGTTCTGGGTTCTGGTTTGGGTTTGGTGGGGACGGAGGGAGGGAGGGAGAAGTAGCGTATAATCGAACTCGACTCTAGCAGGCCTCGAACATGTTGACTCTTGAGAGCGCGCACATTCTGCGTGTGCTGGTGGTGTGGTTAGCCCGCGCCGCGCTCCGTTCCTCCGCCTACCCATCCTCTGATCTACGAATTGGAATATGAATTGGAATTGAAAAAGAGAGACGCGAATAGCTTCGACTCGGACGATCATGACGAGAGGGCTGACGCGCTCTTGGGCTCTCATCATGACGCGACGCGACGGCAAGCTTTTACTTACTTCGTGTTCTGGTTTAGAACGTTCATGATTCCTTTCTGCAACGTTGACGTTGACGCTTAAGCTCTAGCTCTGGGTTTGCAGCGTGAGCTTAGGCCTAACTTTGGACCTGCGTTAACGTTCTGGCCCATTCGATCTAGGCTCGAATGTTGCCTTGCGAAATATCCGCGATGCGTGTATGGTGCAACAATCTTAGTCACCGCTACTTTGGGACAATCAAAATATCGTCTCCATATTTTCCCCGTTTTCTTATTCCTCTTACAGAAATGCATCATTTGATGATACGAACAAAACTGCAAGACCGATTTTTATTTGCTTCAAAACTGACGGAGTTATAAATTTTTGGTCGGCAGGAATTGGCCGCATGACATAATTATATCTATATATAGGAATACTCGATATATATGGCATCATTAGTCATCAANCCATTCCACNTNCCNTGGCCTCGGAGACCCGCCGATGCGAGGCAAACTTCGTTGAATGAATTGCTGAACCTTGAATTGAGCATCGCGTGCTGATAGACCATCACAATAGGCGTCCATCTATACATCCATCCGATGCTCCCACTTCCAGATTGTCTCAATGGCTCAATGGACTCGGATGTGAAATTCAAGGTTTTCAGCAGATTCTCCTGCAAGCCTGTAAAAGTGTAATCACCATTTTCGCAAAGCCAACACTTTGTGGCTCCCCAGAGGAAATCAATGTATGAAACTTGGGCAGGAAGAGGCAGATATGGCCAGCTTCTTCAATGACTTCCTGAACGAGTGACTTCGACGCAGTGACACTGTGACATGGTGTCATCCCCTTCCCAATACTTAAAAAGGGGCTTTTTCCCTCTTAATAAACTCGTTTTTTTCGATTTTAAGTCCTTATTAATGTGTAATTTATTGGCCAGAACCTGCCGGTGCCGGTGTTCCAATTTTTTTTTTTTCGCCGGCCAAATTGGCCGCTGTCCCAAAGTAGCGGTGACTAAGATTGTTGCACCATACCTTGTAACCTTCCACAGCACTGGAGCGCCGGGCCGTTCACCCGGCTCTTGATAAGCGCTGGCCATTATCTGGAAAGATTGCTCCCATTTTCAAAACCTATTCGACAAAGATAGGCCATAGAGTTCTAACTTTTTTCTTCCGCCCTATAGAAATCTCGAGAAATAGTTAATTGAACATGTAAATTCTAGACACTCACTAGAGACCAGAGGAAACTCCTGGTATCGATAAGCTGGGACGTGGACCTGCTCGTAGATGTCACGTACTCGTGCCATTCATGTCCGCCATTCCGGTGTCTGCTTTTCGAGCGTTTGACTTTATAAGCTGTAGTGCCTTGTAAGGATATTGAGCCTGCCATTGACCAACGACCACCGACGAACAGGAACAATGAGTCCGGTCCTCGAGGCGTTGGTACCTGTGATTCCATAGCAATAATACGATGTCGTGTATCCGTCAAGAAGCCAATAATGACCTCATGCCTTCTCAATTGTCCGATATTTCGATGACGAACGAAAGGAAGGAGAACGTCGAGGGGAAGGATCAGTGGAATGCTAAAAATAGAACACCGGTGGGGTGAGGTTGAATCACTGGCGGTCGAATGATCTGCGAAATGGGGCGTTGGAGTTGGAGGCAGTCGGAAACGGCTGAAAGAAGGTACTCCGAGATTGACGCATGAAGAGGGTATCAAAATATCAGCCACTGGATTGTTGGAGCGTTCAGAATTTCTGATGAGCAAAAGAACTCACTGCAAGGGAACGAGGCGAGTCGGCGGGACGCCGGTACGAAGGGACCGAGTTCTATGGACCTCCTTGAGCACGAGGCAAACGATAAGGACATGTACATGTCACTGCAGCAATAGCAACGCTTGTGCGCAGAAGTTGAATGTGGAAAGCTGTCGCGGATGTGCATGTCGGGCTGGGCTCACCGCCGGAACAGTTTGCAAAGTGGTCTCGATTTCTGTAATATTACAAGGTCCATGGCAGTTCGGCGTCATCAGTTCACATATTTGGGGTCGTCTTTACTCGTGATAACGCGTGTAGGCTCCAACATGTTCGCGACGATGAACTGGCCGTCTGGAGAGAATCTCTCTCAGACGAGGCGGGAAGAAAGGAGGACAGGAACACGTACTGGGCATGTCATTCTCGTCTGCCCTCCATTCAGCCTCTCTGGCGTCCTTTGTGACGCCAGTCAGCACGTGCCGACCAACAAGCCTCCGTCTCGCCTCGTCCAAGTCCACCTCGATGAACCACCTTTCGTCCAACAACAACCCGGCCTCGCTCCACGGCTCGATAGAGAGGAAGGTGTACAGTCCCTCGATAATCACGATGCGGTGATATGGGTGTATCGACAGTGCATCGGGCGTAGGGTCTTTTATTGCATGATCGAATGAAGGCGCGAGGACGATGTTGTCCGGGGTTGACTCGTCGCGCAGCTTTTGCACAAAAGAGACGTACCCTGGCCCGTCAAACGTCCAGTGACTTCCTCGTCTGTCGTACGCGGCTTGCGGGTCTGGGAACACATCGAGCTGTGCTCGAGTGAGGTGCCATCCATCCAGTCCAACTAGGATGGCCTGCGGACCAGGTTCCGGAGATGAACTTCGCTGCTTCAGGAGTTTGTTGACTCGTTCCGTCACTGCATGTGCCAGTGTAGATTTTCCTGAGGCTGGTACGCCTGAGATGCCCACTATAACGCGACGAGGTGAAGGTGTGCTTTACAAAAGTAATGAAGTTCGTGATCATGCTAGGTCATGAATATGAGCACGAGGCGTACTAGTCCAGCCTATGAACTAGATGCTGTGCTAGTTCTTCAACTCCCGCGTCCATGAATGAGGGAACAAGTAGCTGGGAATGAAGCGCGGAACACAGGAAAGAAGAGGCGATGCCTGGTGGCGGAGGAACGAAAGGGGGTAAAAGTCGCGCTATTCCCTGGTTAGGGCATTGGACCCCTAGCACCCCTTGCAATCTTTCGTCTTGACTGACAAGCCGAAAAACTAAATTTCCTCATGATGCGGCTAATTTACGACTATGTAGGTGACCTCGCCTTTATTGGTCAGTCTAAACTCGTGTTCTATATAGCCTCCCCCACATACATCACAATTCCCCAGCCAAAGTCCCCCGAACTGCCTCATTTACCCAGATAGGTTCCAGGGGTCCCCTTGTGGACGGAACCCTTGTCATCGGTCATCGATTGGTGCTATTGCTGTTCTTGGTGGAGTGCGGTGGCGGCTATATTGAACAGCACAATTCACCATTTCTTTCTCACCGTTATACTCTCTATCGCATCCATCGCGTCGAAAACGCGTCTCAATCCCACCTAACAGAAGAGGGCTAACTAGTAAGTTCACCACCACCGAAATGGCTAGTTTGAGCTCCACAGCGGGGAAGATCCTGAAGAGGTGTGCCGATCCTTAACAGCGTATGACGAGGAGAGTTGAACGTGTTCAGGGCGAATCCATCGACGATACAAGACAAGTTTCTGGTGGGGTATCAAGGATGGTAAGTCATTGAGGTGTTCTTGAAAGCCAAGGGTCTTGGTGCGAGGCGATGCACTCCTCTGACTTGAACTTTCACCAGGTTTACCTGTCCTGGAGATGGAGAGCCAGTTGGCCCAGGTGCGCAAATACGTTGACGCCGCGGCTGCTCTTGTCTGAATCGTTTCGATCGACTAGGTCATCATGGATGGCTACACTGGTTCAATCATCCAATACCTGATGGAGGACGACCAAACACCGACGTGTGGCCCGATGTCTCTGCCTATTCACCCTCAGAACTCTTCCCAGCACCCGGTCTCAAGAGCCAGACAGGCGAGCAAGTCTTCCTGTTCTCGTCACGAAATGCACAGACGGTGCAGCGACATTTTCATTGGATGGCGGAACACAGCGTGGATGGGGCGTTTCTTCAGCGGTTTGCAGGGCAGTGTGACTTGGAGAGTGGGAACGAGGGCATCAGGAGGATACGCGATGAGGTCGGAGACCGAGTTAGGGAGGCAGCGGAGAAGGAGGGCAGGGTCTTCGCCATAATGTGCGTCTCAGATTATTATCATCGTGACCATCTAACCGCTCATAATACACAGGTACGATGTCTCGGGCGTACCAGCAGACCGCATACAGCGCGTCCTCGAACATGACTGGATGCATCTCGTCCGTACCAAAACGCGTCCTCGACA
>JANKHO010000501.1:0-21440 GCA_027627235.1 Agrocybe chaxingu | reverse complement strand
GCCTTGCCGTCTTCAAACGCCTTGACGCGCTCGCGATGGCTGTGTCGTTCCACTGCGATCAAGCCCTTGACGCGCTGGATATCCTTCATCGTTATCCTCCGCTCTTCCTCTGCAGTCCGCTTGGCGGCCTCGTTCTCCTTCTTCAGCTCCTCTATCTCAGCCTTCATGGCGTCGGCTTCTGTCACGAGGTCGTCGTAGCCCGTCGACTTGATCTTGAGATCATCGATGGCGTTACGGAGACGATCCTCGACGTTCTGCAGCTTTGTGGTGAGTTTTTCCTTCTCTTCCAACACGATTCGTAGATCTTCTTTGTTGTTGTCCGATTGCGGTGCAATGAATGCGGTTTCGCTCTGCTTGTCGTCATCGTGATGTGCGACAGTAGCGCCTTCTCCATCCTTTTTCGTGCTAGCGTCAGTAGCGTCCAAAGGCGTCCAATCGATATCCGAGAAATGGGTTTCTGGTTGTCGCACGACAGCGTAACCAGGTTCGTCGACGTCGATTGCGGAGATCTTTCTCTCGAGTGTCGCCTCTCCGCTAGTCTTGAATGTTGTGAATGACCCAGGAGTCGAAGAAACAGAGGCACGACGCTCCAATGGCAACTGTGGAGCGGGTTCTGGGCTTGAAATGGTTGGAAGGGGCGGTGGGGGTTCGATGACGATGACGTTAGATGAGCTCGAGCCCGCTCGAGCCTTCTCCGCTTGTCTGTCTTCAGCTGCCACCGATGCCGTCCTGCTAGGAACGGTCCGTTTGCTCGACCGGCCTCGAGACTTGGAAAGGAACTTCGTCACTGAGAACAGAGACGACATGGCAACGGGAAGTAGCGTATTAGGATGTGGTAGGAAGTCGAAGTCGTGGGTGAGTTGGTGGTGTGGCGGAGCGCGTTAAGGTTGGTTGAAGGGAGGCTTTGGCTGCGTGCGTGGGCTGCTATTAAGCCAGCGGATGTGTCAGTGTTCAGGCTGTCTTTGGGCCCGCTGCATTGCGCCGTTCAACGTGTCCTGACACGAGGCATTTCCTTTGCTGAATGGAAACATGGAGGCGTCCTGCAGGTCGTTCCAGAGATAGACGGACCGCATTTTGTAGTGCAAGCACGATCGTGGACCGTGTTTGGGACCTTGCGTGAGGCCGTACCCTTTTGATCTGTTACTCGCAACTGACACTAGTCTCCTAGTTCTTCCGCTTCCATCTTAGTATCATGATACTTGTGTGACGAATATCCCTTTCTTACTCTCCCGTGGTGCTTGAGCTGAGATATTCTTACCTGATGATCTTTGCGTTCTTTTGGAAATTAAGGGCTTTCTCTCCTAGTCCTCGATAATAAACTCGGGAAAGCCATTTTGTGCGAACTTCCTTCACTCGTCAGCTCACTTGTCCTACTGGTAAACCCTGTGAGGCAGAGCTAGTCTAGACTCTTTTCTATGTTCCCACAGTTAGGCGCCTGAGCCAAGTACGGCTTTCCCTTGAACAGTCACGTTCTTGGAAGGCTGTCCAACACGTTGCAGGACTCCGCCGGCGTTGTATGCCTTATATATAGTAATGCGGTCTGTGATGGGGCACCCTTCTTCTCACCGTGACCTTCATCTCAAGGATGGCTTCCCGTTCAGTCTACAGTGGCCGAAAAAGAAAGCTGGTACTTGCTTTCGACGTTGGGACTACGTTCAGTGGAATATCGTACAGGTACGCTCTATCGCGTATGGAAGATCGCACGGGCGCTTATTTGATACTGCGCACGATAACAGTGTCCTCGATCCGGGCCAAGTACCAGAGATAAAACCAGTGACCAGGTGAGTCTTCCGCCTGCGCTCCGGTGTTATGACTGCTCAACGACGCGATCTTGGAAAGGTTTCCCGCCCACGAACACATCAGCGGTGCCTCGAAGATCCCGACCATCATCTACTATGATCGTACAGGGAAAGTGAGAGCTGTGGGGGCTGAGGCGATGAAAGAAGGCATATACGAACTTGCAGAGGATGAGAATTGGACTAAGGCGGAATGGTACGTTCTGAGTCCGTGTTCATGTCAGCAAGGGTTGTTAACATTTTCCAAGGTTCAAACTTCACCTGCGTTCGAAGGCTGGGGCAGGGCGCAACCTAGCCACCGATAACATCCCTCCTCTTCCCCTGGATAAGTCTGTCATCGATGTTTTCGCCGACTTCCTTCGATATCTCCTTCAGTGCGCCGCAACATACATCCAGGACACGCACGCAAACGGTGCAGCCTTGTGGGCCTCCTTCAAGGACGAGATTGACTTCGTGCTTTCGCATCCAAATGGCTGGGAAGGGACGCAGCAGCAGGACATGAGAAGAGCTGCTGTCCAGGCAAAGCTCATCCCCGACAATGCAAGTGGTCATGCTCGGTTGACCTTTGTGACTGAAGGCGAGGCTAGCCTCCACTTTGCCATTCAAAATGGGTTGCCGACAGGTGCGATGAAGGTGCGTTCCCTTGATATAGGCGCGATATCTCCGAAGTCACTGAGGGGCAAATGAGCAGCAAGGAGACGGCGTCGTCATCGTCGACGCCGGTGGTGGTACCATTGATATAAGTTCCTACTGCAGAAACGTCAAAGAATCAAAGGAGACCTTCGAGGAGATCGCGGCTCCCCTGTGCAACTTCCATGGTTCTGTGTTCGTGAGCATACATGCTCGTCTTTTCCTGCAACGTAGGCTGCTCGAACACTCTCTTCAGATTTATTTTCTGACGTTTTAATTGCACAGAATTCTTGGAAGACTCGCCTTTCATCGATGACCTAGAGCACATTATCAGATGCTTTGACAAGACGACCAAACTCAGGTTCAGGAACGCAGACGAGCCGTCATACGTCAAGTTCGGCTCGACACGAGACAACGACGAGAAGTACAGCATTCGATTCGGTCAGCTCAAGTTGCAAGGGTGCGTCCTTCCGCAGTTCCTCTTGACCAGACCCTTAACATGTTGGCAATAGGAGCGATGTCGCGCTTTTCTTCGAGCCTTCTATCAACTGCATCGTCAAGTCAGTGACGGACCAGAGGAGAGAGGCCCACAAGACTATTCGCGTGCGTGCATTATCTTCTCTCTTTCTAAGCGTGTATTCTGATCCCCCTCTTAGCACGTCGTACTCGTCGGAGGGTTTGCCGCCAGTGACTACCTCTTCGCGAAAGTGCAGGCTCAGCTAGCGCCTGCAGGTCTGAATGTCTTGCGGCCAGATAACCATGTGTAAGTCCAACTCATTTTCTTTCTCTTCTCCAAAGCACTAATCACGGGTGTATGAAGCAATAAAGCCGTCTCAGACGGAGCAATCTCATTCTACTTAGACCATTTCGTCCGCACACGCGTCTCGAAACTAACCTACGGGAATTTCTGTCATATTCCATATGACCCGAAGGCACCTGACCACAAAGCGAGGCAACACAAGATCTTCGTGTCTGTGTCTGGAAACAAGCGTATAAGTGATTCATTCGATGTCATACTCCCCAAGGTCGCACTAGGGTTAATCTGCACGACAACCGTTCTGAAATTGATTTCTGGCTTGTTCAGAACACGCAAGTGACAGAAACCAAGGAGTTCCGCAAATCGTACTTCCGGGAATCGCACTCGAAGCTCGAGTTCAAGGGTGCTTCGTTCAACGTGTGGTGCTACCGCGGGACGATGCCAGACCCGAAGTGGAAGGATATTGACACAAGTGCGTCCTCCCTCTCCTTATCCTTTCAAAGGCCCTTGTACCCGTTATCTTCACGTTAACCCCTACTCTCGCCCAGATAATTACACGAAGCTCTGCACGATTGAGGTCGACCTGCACAACCTGCCTCTGGATGCCAAGTCGAAACCTAACGGTGGTGGCGTCTTCTATCGGCTCGACTATGAGATCATGCTCCTGTTTGGGTTGACGGAGTTGAAAGCGTTTGTTGCGTGGAAAGAGCGGGTGAGTACCAATGGTGCTATTACCGCTTGACGATGGCTAAACATAGATCGTTTACTCACAGGGTGTCGAAAAGAGGTGAGTTAGCCGACGAATTATGGATTTCTTGCAGGTTACTGATGCTTTGGTACAGGAGCGCGACGAAGATCGTGTACGATCCGGATATCACGGATAGCAGTTATTAAATTCTAGGAAGTTCGAACTGCTAAATTCCCTTTGTTCTATTTCGGCACAGCATTCATGCCTTTTTTTTTCATGCGCATAATCTCCTCTTTCTGCCATATACTGGATTAAATGTAAACACCCTCTCTGAGCAAGGCCCTAGAAACACAACAATTGATAGAAGGTCCAAAAGATGTGTTCGTGGCTCGCGAAATAGTCTCCGGCACCTTACCAGTTACGAACACATGGTAATTTGGGCTATGGCATTGTTTCTTCCTTGACCTGTGCATAGCACAGGAGAGACGTAGCACTTTCTATCGGCTTGAATACGAGATTGGGCTGATTTTTGGGCTGACGGAATTGAGCGCGTTCGTGGCTTGGAAAGAGCTTGTGAGTGATAGCGCGCTCGTATTTCTAAGTTATAACGAGTTTGACCTTTGGTAGATGGTGGTTCTTACACAGGGCGTTGAGAAGAACTGAGTACTGATTAATGATTCCTTATGCGACAACAAGATTTAGCGATCTTGACACGACGATAGCTGGCCGTGATTAGCCGCCTTGGACGTTCGCGCTTATCGCGACATTCTGGACGACTTCGTTCTTCATGTGTACTGTAAAATTATTCTTGCCTCCAATGGAAATTTTGCCTCTGTCCAAAGAGCGGCAGCGTAATGAAAAGCCGCACGCCAACGCGCCTCACATGACTCGCCCAAGGTGAGTACATACTTAGCGCCAAAATGAGCGCTTACAGCAGGCAGCGAGTTCAAATCCTGTCGATTCACATTTGTGTAATTTTTGGAAAATCGTTAGGTTACTGGCAATGTAAACTATATCCGACCACCATCATGTAACGAGGCGCAATAAACTCCCCTTCCGTCGATCGTAGGGAGTTGTCCCCTTTACAACAAGTGAAGTATTATGCCTTCGACCAAAGTTGCTTGTTAGCCTCCAAATAATCTCTCAATTTGTGCTTCCCGGTGATCGCTTTCGGGTGCCCAACGTTCTTCTCCTCAATCCCACTCGCGATGCGTCCCTCGTACGTGTTCAATTCGATCGCGTATTCTTCATCCATCCACAACTTGAACGAGGCGAGCTGCTCTTCGAGTGAGATAAGCCTATGGACGATCTTTCGACCGGTGACCTCTGTAAGAGCCGCAGCAACCTGCATAAAGCATCATCAACTTCCGGGAGGCTAACCATGGGAGAGACGAGTACTGACATCGTCGTAGGACCACAATTCGGGACCGATAACGAAGTAATCGGTATTGGCGCTCTTCTCAGCCGTGAGGGCGTCGAAAGCGGCTTTGGCGATGTCCTGGACGCTAACGAAGGGGATTCGGCCTTTTCCAGTGACTGAGAGAATCTCGTCGTTCTCTCGGATGGTGTGGGAGAATTGACCAAAATTCTCTAGAGACAGAGGATGACCACTTCAACATCCGAAAGGGTTACACAAAATTGACATACCGATGAACCATGTCGGACGCAAGACGGTGTACTCGACGCCAAGATTCGCCAGGTGCTCGTGGACCTTCCCATACTGGGAATTATCTCCCTTCTCCGCTTGCGTCGCGGTGATGAGGACGAAGCGCTTGACGCCTTTCTCAATCGCGACCTTGAAGAAGGGCTTCGTCTGTTCGAGGGCGTCCCCGCTGATCGGGGCTATAACAAAAACGCGATCGATGTTGGGGTCGGCGTTGAATGGGTTCTCGAATGTCGACGGATCGGACCAGTCGAACTTGACGGCTTTGAAGGGCTCAGCAACGCCCTTACGAGAGGAGATGATGAGCGGGTAGTTTGCAGCTTGGAGAAGACGTGCAAGGGCGCCGCCTATGTTGCCAGTTCCGCCAGTGACGAGGATAGTCATGGTGCGCGATGTTGATGAACGAGGTAGGATAAAAGAGATGGTCGTTTCTGGTGTTCCGCAAAGAAGATAGTATGAGGTACTTATACCTTCGAGGCTAATCGTGGTCTGCAGCAGCGCACAGCAGTGTCTTACTAATAATCTAATAGCACAGGAGGATGAGGAATAGCCAAGCAACAGACTCAGCGAAACAGGAGTGCTACCGAGTATCCAAATATGGAGAAGTAAACGCTTTCTGGAGAGTCGGAACGTCGCCGAATTGTCGCAGATCTCGGTAGTCTTATCAAGCATAGAAGATGTTTGCCGTCCGTCCTTATTTGACTCATCAAAATTTACAAATAACTTTGAGCTGCGGCAAATATTGCAAGTGCGACCTCTGACTTCAACGTCGTCATCATGAGAGCCCAGAGATGCAGGTGTAGATGGCTGTCGTAGGCATGTTATCTGACTCTGCGCCCGGAGATGGCAATTTTCAAGTTGTTCTTCAAGTTGCGCCACACTGGTCGGCAGGTGTCGGACCGAGGCGTGTGAATATTTTCAGGCTCTGCGATTCCTTCCGTGCTTCTCCTTCGCGACAGGTTTGTTCGGTGTGCATTCCTTCTCCAACACCGTGACCACCCCAGCAAGAGTCTCCTTTCTCCTGTTCTACCGGTTCAATCCCATGCTTTTGCTAGGCTTCAATCACCGGGGATGTGGTTCGGGTGTAACACGGGTATACCACAAGTGATCGTGACTTGAGGTAGCGAAGGAAAGCCGTGGTACGTTCGTAGTTCACAGAGCTCATGGTAAATGGGCTGCATTCATTCCTTTGTGGGATCGACTTCACTAACGAGGCCCTAGAACTGTTTGACTAGATCTCCCCCGTTTCGCTTCTCAAAGTCTCGTGCTCAAGAGTTTGCCGCATAACTACTCGATGGTGACTTCGTGAACCCAGAAGAGGAAGGACAATCGCACCTACTGCCCGGTCACGAATGCGATAAAGCACGTCGGTTTTTGTTCGCTCTCCGAGCTCTGTCTTCGGTCTCGTTGTCTTGGTGGATATGCAATCCCGAAGTTCGCCTCTTGCTTCTGGATGACTTGTCGAGAAATCGGTGTTCATGTAAGATCGAGAACGCTCTGAAACGGGTCATAGAGAAGCGGCCGCTGCTTATGAAAGGTTGAGTCTGTCGGCGTACGTTTGTCTTAATATCCTATCTAATGTCAAACTCATGCCAATACTCGGGAGTCAGAAACCCCTGTACAGGATCATGGCCCGCTCCCACTTCCAGCAGTATGCAAGAATTAGTTCCTCACATTGCAAGGCTCCGAGGAGTCTAACAGCCACGTCCAGCTCCCGCTACCTCCAGTGTCTGACGTCCCTCCGACCAAACTCTCTTCAACGGCTCCTCACTTCCAGTACCGGAACTGGCTGCCTAGGTCGCGAAAAGGCTCCCGCTCATGCACTGGCACGTCACGTACCCCAAGCTAAGCGAGACGAAATACTTTTGCGTGGGCCTGACGGTTCCCCAATCTGTGTTTGATGGGTTGCTCATTCATGCCCTCGAGACTCAGCCGTATGACATGCGACCCCGCTTGTGGACCTTGGGAAGGTGTACGCGCTCGGGAGCAAAAGTGGTAGGTGGAAGGCTCTAGTAATGTGCTTCCGGTGTTGCAAGGATGATTCAGGATATCGTAGTTGCTCTGGCGCTTGCAGCGAAGGCTCCCATGGGACAGGTCGGTGAAGTGGCTCTTTGTGGTATCGCCGCGGGTCTACGAGAGGCTGGCGGAGGACGGACAGGAGGCGGCTACCCGTAAAGGGAAAACAAACTCTTGACTTTCAACGGGTGATATTTTGGCTGTATGGCTTCTGAGGGTGGCGTTCTACTTTCCTCCCCCTTTCACACGATTGGCTTACCCATGATCTGACGTTAGCCGACGAGTGACCCCGATATACGTACCTGTCGAGCATTGCCCCCTTTTACAGATTCGCCGACGGTGCCCTCGGCATATACTCACACAACGCATTCATCCTCCTTCCCTATCTCGCTTCCATAGCTGCCGAATTCAAAGCGGCCCTTGTCCACGCACTCGCGTGCTACACTTTCACCCAGAGACGTGCCCACTTCTCTGTTGCACATATCTCAGCAGCATACTATGGGATCGACAAAGACAAGAAGATCGGTAATCAACAACATGAACGCCTTTTTGCTGATGAGCAAGTCCGCATCATGAGGTCTCTGGACCTTGGATCGCGACGCTTTCGATCACCGGGAGGTTGGATGATGGGAACACGATGCCCAATCCGCGATTGCCTAAAAGTGGAGGATGAGGTCCCTTGAGTTCGCTCGAGTTGTGGGAGATGTAGGTGGTCGGTGACCCTTCAGACTCAGGGTTTTAGTTTGCCTGGACACCCCTGGTGTTCAGGTTCTAGGTTATGGCCGATTTCTTAATATAGTAATGCACCCTGAGAAATAATTTCCTTCTTTGTTCTGACTCGACGTGCAGTATTACATTGACACCTGGTGCATCGAGGGGCTCTTGTTCGTTCTCATAAAGAATAACGGAATTAACGCCGAGGCATCAAAGCCGCTGACTGTGACGAACGTCTGTTTTCCTATTTGAATTCGGCTTCTGTAAGTAGTAGGGCCTAGGCACCTCGTGGCGCGTCGGCTGCTGGAATGCCACATGGTGCAGGATTTGAAAAAGGAAATAAATTGCCTGCGCCGCACCGAAGCCGGCCCGACCTGGCACTCTTCGTTCAACGGAACTTCTTTTCCGGATTAGCCTGCACAAGCTATATACATAATGCCTACCGCAAGGATGAAGCTTGACTCTTTCTTATTTTCCTGATCTCGGACTCTTGTCGTGAGTCTGCGCACTTTGCTCTATTCTTCGCAAGTCACACGTCTTGTCGGGCGCTCGAAGTCTCGAGAACCCAGTCATACCTCCCAACGCTGCTGCCCGACATGACGAGGTGTCAACATTATTCTTTACTTGGAGACAGTAGGGTGGTTGCTATGCTATATCCCTTGTCTTCTTTTGGTCAACCTTATTCAAGATAACCTTGTGTCTGTGCCCGTGTTGTCTGCCGATATTTTGCCTTTCTCGTCCTTCCTAATTTTCTCTTAAAACTAGGCAAGGGACTGCATAATGAGACATTGAATTGTTCTGGCCCTCGTAACCCGTCAAGCCTTTCTACACTTGGTGTTTACATTGACGTGAAAGGTTTGCGAAGATCCCTGGCTCCTTCGGCCCTCGGCATGGTACCGAGTTGCCTTATACATACCGCCCGTCAAGTGCTATTCGAACTCAGCATAGCCTACACTAGATAAGATCATCCCAGAATAAGCACACTGCCCAGAATAAGTACACTGTCTGGAAGCTGTACATAAGAACCAGCAAACCCGTCAGCGTCTCCGTTCCTTCAACGCTCCCCCCCCTCCCGCTTGACCTCCACCTTCAACATGCCTATCCAACCGTGCGACAATGAAGTCTCGCCGACGACCAGGGCACGTGCGTCGGAGGCTATTCCCATTCGTAGTACGAGCGGGACTTGTGGGACAATCATTGTCTTAGTCCTAATCCCAGCCACATACCCCTACGACAAACCAACATACACAAAACATGCCTCAGATCCGCATTCTCGAAGGTAGCACCATCCGAAATGCACGCGGCGCCGTTATTATCATCTTTATCGGGCATCCAGAGCAGTTAACGGAGGCCCGATTGGCACAGATTGTGGCCCGAGAAAGGGCTGCGCAACAAGAAACATCCAAGGTGCAGAGTGCCGGAGAGGCAGAGGCAAAGGCAGAGGATCCTGCTCAGCAGGCTTGATAAACATTTCTCAGGTGAGCGCGATAGTTTTTTCTTATTTCCTTGCGTGTGCTGACCCATGAGGCAGAAAAAAGATTCGACCTGACAAGGAGGACGGAGGGGAGCACATTTGTACACGGCGACGGATCTTATGGTTTATTGGATAATTGTATTGATTAAACTGCTGATTGAACTGCTGCACTCTTCCCAGTAAGCTCAAGAACCTTTTGAGAGCAATACCGCTTGTCCTTCGGCGAACTGAGAAAAGAAGCTGAGACGGTCCTGCAACCCCCACATCGTGTCGCACCTGAGTGGCATATGATCGCCGCTGATAAACGACAATGGCCATTTAGCAACCCTCGAGTTCACAAAGCTTGCTTCTATCCACAACCCCCCCTCCAAACCACTCACATAGTCCAACGGACCTTTGTGTGCCACAAGGCCCTGGTACCCTCGTACTTGGGCCCACCCCAAACGCTCAACGCCGTTCATATCCCAGGCCGACATACTGGCCAAGATCGCGAAAGGAAGAGGCCACCACCGACATGTCGACATCGCGAACGCAGACGACGATGGGCGCACACTACACAAATTATCGACGAAACGGTCTATTTATTTCAGTATGAGGTGTTGTTCCCGTTCGGGAACTCGGTGGTGGCCACGGACGTGATTCGGTGTGCAGAGGTCGGGCCTTTCAGAAGAGCATTGGTGCGCCACAGTCGGATACTGAAGATTATTAACGGAAGAATCCAGAACAATACTGTGCTGGTTTGGCCTCTCTGATCACCGCCTTGATAACAACGGCAAAATCATTGGAAGACAGACGAACGGCGGGCGGCCACCTGCACGATGACGACCTGGACGTCTCAAACACGGCAAAGGCGGGTTGAAGGGCGACAGCATGAAGGAGAGCGTGTCCGCGAACTTCCTTTGCTTCCAATCAATTGGAGAAGCCCTCATGCACATGCGCCACACATAATCACTGAAGATTGTCTAGTCAAGTGTCAAACGCGACACTCAGGCGGTTGAGCTATCCACCCACCCGACGACGACGAGCGTTGGACCTTCGCGGGACGTCGTAAGGGGTGATAGAGTTGAGGGATACCGAGTAGCAAAGATCGATTTTGACGTCCTTTGTAGAGGCGTATGAAATACGATGTTGTGCTGCAGGTGGCAAGCGGGTGGTCGAAAAACTCTGGCGATGAGAGCTTTGTACGACCTATTATGCACGGCGGCGGTGGGGGACGGGTCGTGGTCTGAAGAAATGGGAAAGGAATTGAGGGCGGCAAGTGGGGATCAAGAAGGGGAGCGAACGATTGGTGCATGGAAGGCGTTTGTATAGGACACCTTCGTGGGCCGTGATAGAGCGAGGGTTGGATGCGAAACCGAGAAATCTGATCGACCCATGTCATTTGCGGAGGCGCTGGAAATTTGTTGAATATTATTGGTTGGTCAGGACAAAGCTTCCTGAAGAAACCCTGTGGCACTGGGCGGAATTGAGCGTGGACGGCTTCGGGGGTGAGATCGCGTGGCGGGTCCTAGCGGTTGGAAGGGTGCCTTCATCGTAGTGGCGGCTGAGTCTTTCGGAGAGCGTTGGTTTCAAAGGCAAGGTAAAAGTGGAGGCGCCGTTTTGTAAGGGTCAAGGTTCGCTAGAAGTTGCAGGTGCTCAGTACGTGCTCCGCCCCACATACATCCCTTGGAAAGTCCGGGGGGAGGGAAATAAAAGAAAAAAAATACATATCTAGCCACCGGCCGTTACAGACAGGCTGCGCTGGGATGGGGAAATTCGAGCACACAAAAGGTTTCGGAACGGTCTTGGGTGTTAGACCCTGCACGGCGTATATTCTTCTTTCACTGGTTCTGACATGCTTGCAGCGCATATGAAGTTCTAAACGTATCAAGTGCCCTTGTTCCGTCGAGTCCCCTCCTAGGAGCCGGCCCCGGGAGAGGGTATTGAGTCACGGTGGCGGGGAGCTGATGTTCTATCGCGACTAGACATGCAACCGGGTCAGATAAGCAGTCGGGGAGGGCTTGAAAGTAAATGAATTCGCACGAGTTTTTCTATACTAATCTTCCCGCTCATCTCTAGAGGAATCGAACGATGTAATATGTGCCCTGGGGTTCAGATTCCCCTTGTAGGTCTGGTCGTGTAGATTTCGTTAACACCGAGGAAACATAAATAAACGAGCCATACCTTGGGAGTCAACGGCCAACAGCTCGTATCGACGAGCCACATTCTCGTTTTCCGAGCCCACTTTATTGGGCTGTACGATCACTCCCTCCGCGTCCACAATTACCCCCTGCCCCAAAATTATCGTGATTGGTTTGCCCGTCATGTCTGTTGGGTCCAGAAATATCAACGCCGTCGTGTTTTCGAGGTCGAGGGAGACGTTCTCCCAAATTCTCATCTCAGCTGCGCCCATAGTCGATAGTGGTTGTGGTAATGAGGGATAATAGGGTTTCGCTTAGTCAGCCGACGCGACGGCCTCGTCCATGCAGTGACCATGGACTCGATGACTGTCCATGACTCAAGGATACTCCGCCCATCACCGTATGGGAGTCACAAACTTCGTTACTTTGCTGTCGAGAAAATCAGTACGGATACATAATATTCTGAGATATAATTCGGGAATTGGAGGGCTAGAAGAGTAGAGAGAATGATAGAAGCGCTTACCATCGTTAAAGGGAAATATCGCCAAAGAGGCGGCACGCGCCGGTTGTAGGGTAAGCCGCTGACGTCTCTAAAAACGTTGAACTGGTCCGTATTCTCAGTGGACACCCACGCATCGGCTCTGCGGCAGTGGAACGGCGTCGGTCAGGTTTTCAAAACCAGCGATGATGGCGGCGGAGCAATGAGGGACGAGGCGACCAATGGCATTCGGCTTGTTCATTAAGGCGCTGAGTACAATGAAGTATTAGTTCGGAGAATATTAGCCCGAAGGATGGATACCAACTAAAATTCGCCAATAAAAAAACACACGTTGTTTCTGCGACCCTCGTCACAGCGTCAGCGCGCAATGGGGTAAAATTGGGGCTTGAAGATAATGTGCATGGGAGGAGAACCTAATTTCAGCAGCAGTGGGCGATGGGGAGGTTGAGTGTAGGAAGGGGACATGCAGACGGGCGGAAGGACCCGAGCTTTTCCTGGTTGCCTGCTTTTACACAGACCTCCCAAATAGATGTGATTGATTCCCGTCTTCCACTGGAATAGCCAAAGAGAACTAGAACACGATGTCAATCCACTGATGTCTCCGATAGACAAAAGAACAACACCGGAGATGGGGATGGGCGTGCACTGTCTGTCAGAATGGGAAATGAAATTTGAAACCTTATATTTTGACATACCCTCGTAATAATAAAACCGTTCAGTGAATAATACAGGTGCCATATCACAGTATCCAAATGCGTTTCAACTTTTGAGCGGAGAACTCTGCAGGCTGTACTGCGAATTCACCAGAATGTCAATCCGGCTCACGGGTTGATAAAGCTGCCGGAATCACTAGCGCCAAATTGTCGACCGTATAGACAATGCACGGGTTGGGCTCGTTTATAAATCGAGAACAGGAATGTGGAGGGGGGAAAGAAGGAGAGCGGTCAGGGACGTCTTTTACAGGTCGCATCGCCTGACATGATGGAGTGTAAGTTACCGGCTGCCAGCTCAGTTGCCTCGTGACACGTGTAACAGCTCAATCAAGCTTCAGCGCCTGAGTGCCACTGATACCCCTTGTTGAAGTTGCTTGGAGTGAAGGAAGTGGTATAAATACAAACCACCGCCCGTACGTACGCGCAGAGAATGCTCTAAATGTGATCACTGATTACTATACTACTCGGGTTTTCAAGCTGCCCAGAGTCAACGAAATTAGCGCTCTCAGACGACCCAGAACGACTAGTCGGGCTAGAGTAGCACTCTCCACAGCGATGGTGGCACTGTTCTGAACCTTGACAGCGTCGATGCTGCCCTCTTCATCAAACTAAATAGAACACTTGCACGCATTACGGTACTATTCAACACTAGATGATGGTGGCCCTCGTCAACAGTGACTGGACACCTTTACGAGATCTACTCGTTTCTTACGAATGAACGACGCCTCGGTATAACTGTGAGTAGGCCGTTCCGACTCATAGTACGTTTACTTCTTTTATTGTAAGGATCGACACTTCCGTCTCTAACGCTGGGTGGGAACTGCCCGCTCGTTGAGAGCTTCTACTGAGTACAGCCCACAGGATCAGTATCCGCGCAAGAAGGGCGCGAACAGAAGCACTATGGCAGATCTCTCATGTCAAAATCCAGTGTCACATCCGCAGAGCTCGCGGGGTCTGAAATCTATTGACAGGCCGTGGCGCCCTTCGCCCTGGGCGGCGGAAGGTCCCCAAGATGGGTAACTTCCTGAAATATTCAGGCGCCGCCCTAAGCGCCAAGCGCTTGTCTGCAACTAAGGCTGGAAGTCTGCGGGGAGGATTTTTGACGGGCGGCGGCGTCATTGAAAAGGAGGGTTCTTCCTATTGACTCGTTCTGCCTAGAGTGGAAGGGGTACAATGATCACGGGAGGTTTATAAGAGGAGTGGAGATACAGCTTCTGTTCCTTACCGTTACTCTGTTATGTCTTCCCAGCCCCAAGAACCCAAAATAATCCACTTTCGAAACGGTAAAGATGTTGAGATCGAAGATGCGGAATTGATCGCTCAAGCAAACGGTGTGTGACTCCTGAAATACCTCTCTACACATCTTCGAGACATTGAATATATTTAGGCAGAAACGGCCATATCAGCTTCGGAGAGTCTGTGAATGATATGAGACTCGTAGATTCTTCGGTTTGTGTTTTCATCAGCACACAGAGCAAGGAGGTGTGCTTTCCTTCTATCAGCGCCAGCGACTCGTAAAACTTAGATGGTTTCTCTCAAGAATGATATGGGCGGTTCAAACCAACAGTCGACCGTGAATAAATAACTAGAATACAAGTACATTGTGTTTCAAGGCGTTGATTCTGAGTTTCAGGAAACGATCAATTTAAACGCGAGGCAGTCCGGGAGGATGCCTTCTCTGCTTGATCAATGGAAGGGGAAATTATAGTAAAAGGAAAACAAGAACGAAAGATAGGGATGAAAAAAAACGCCTATGCAGGCTTACTCGACCTGAGTGAAGATCATATGATAAAATGGGGAAAGAAGCCTTCTTCAATTTAATTTCCTGATTTCTTGATAGGGGATGTGGAAACTACCATCTTCTCTCTACCTTTCACAAGGGAAGAATGGGTGGCGTCTTCGACGAAAGGTCAATGTTCGTTCGTTAGCGCCATAAATGCTAAGGTACAGCGAACATACGGATTTTACGAACGGTAGATTCGCCCCCGTTCGTGAAGGCGAAGCAGAGGCTGGAGCCCTTATATTTCATTTCGTCGACATTGCAGCCATATTGGAGCGAACCTCCAGGCACTGCAGAGATTAGATAATGGTGAGCAACACGACATGGACAATGAACCCGGTACCTACCTGGGGGCAGCGCTGCTGTGAATTTGAGATTCTCGGCATATACCTTGCCCGCATTCCCGTGAACATTAATTCTCGGGCCAGACTGGGGTTTGGAGCGCCCGGGAGGAATAAATGGCGCGGTCGAAGGCTTTGGTTTGGTATTAGAAGGCGAGAACATCTGGGAACGGTGGAGTCCACGAAGTTATGAGTATATGGCAGTGAAAATTACTCGGTCAGGTTAGCGTCTCAGTTTGCATCCTACGAGGGTTGCAAGATCTGCTCTTTTTATCGTCGAGAAGAATAGACTCGCCCCGAATCGATTCAGTCTCTATTCGGGCTGCTTTACTGAAGTACTCCATGGTTAGATGTTCTGTGCTCTTGAAGAGGGTCGTTTGGACCGACTCATTGGTGACACGAAGAGACCAGATTTCCGGTTGGTGGTGCCCATAATCAAGAAGCGTAGTGCATGCAGCGGTCAGGATGGGTTACGAGAAGTGCGCCCAGTGTCAAGCCACCAGCTTTTCAATGCGATGGCTTCTTCTTGAAAGCGCTCAAGTAGGTTCCTGATTATCTAAATCAAGGTGCTTAGTTTCTCTGCTGATAATACATCCAAAAATCTCCCCGGCTGAAATATCATGAGTGGATTCCTTACCCTGGTCGAGTAACATTTTTCGGCGCTTATATCCTCATCTTCTCCGTGTACATGTCCGCTGCGCAGATGTCGACTACACTAATCATTGGGGCTCGTGCAAATTGCCGGTCTCGGGCTTCTCGCGAAGTTGTGAGTCCACCAATCAAGTGTTGATACCTATTTTTAGAAAGGTATTCCCTTGGCGAGCGCTTAAGGATGAACGCCATTGCACTGTTTATCGATGTCGTTCTCACCGCCCACCATACAGAGCTTCTAAGGTTTGATGCATGCAGACAACAAAGTACCTTTTTGTCTTGCAGTACATTTGCGGGTGACTACTCTGGCGTTCGTGCTGTGCGAAGTGCGGCGCCACCGTTGACACCGTGGTTTGTGCGTTGGTTGGTCTCCAACTTCCAGAGCAGCAGACACCTTGTAGTCACATTTGAATGTGAAGCCTGCTTCTGTTGTGTAGAGTAAACAACTGGCCCGGAAAGCAGATCCATTACCATGATAAGAAGGTTTTATAGGGGCATACGCGCCTCCAGCCGCGATTGCTATGTTTTAAGCTACCCAGAATTGTCACGGGACAAAGGATAAGCCCTTGTTCGGCAGATGTTCTGATTATGATCCACCAGTACTTGACGTGGATTACTCTTACCGCATTGTTCAGGCGACTGTCATGGAGCGAAGAGTCAGGTGGCTGCGACATTCGGAGGATGCAGTTTCGTGATCCTGACGTTTAGCATCTACTCCATCCACTAATTTTGGACGTAATTCTGCAGGAGAAAGTGGGCCCAGTTGCACGTTAGAGGGCTCCGCATGTCTGGAAGCAAGCAGGGTCATAAAGTGAGAGTGTGGGTGCCACAACAGGGGTGGGATGTCCCAGAAGTGAAGCCCTGTAGCAGTAGTGTCTTGTGGTGAGAGTTGCAGATCATTTTTACCCGACAATAACCTTCAAATTACGGTTTCCACAAGACTAAAGTTCTGCCCAGTCATCTTCCGATTCGCATTCCATTCGTGACCTGTGCGCGCGAACAAGGAACTGTATACCAGGCCGGAAAAGGTAGAATTTGAGTACAAGTTGTTGAGCTGTACGTTTGGAATAGGGGCGTGTGACATTCTGCTTCCTGTTTCGTCTCTTTTTCTCGACCATCAGAGGCTCTTCGTTTCGCTCTCAATACGAATGTTTATGTTCTCTTCTGTCCATCTCGATGCGAAACTGACCTTTTTCAGAGTTTATTTCAGGCATTGGAAGACGTGTCGCCGCAGGAAAGCGTATGCGTGTCTACGTGTTCTTCGATGGTCCTCAGCAGACCCTGCTTCGCTTACCAGCCTGCCTAAAGTCGCTCGGGAATAGCAAAAAATAACTTCGAAGGCCTTTTACTGCCGAATTGATTCCACATCCACCTGCCACCCCGTATAAATTGGCATACTCTGGACTACGACGATGGAGAATAGGCTGGACCGGCGGACCTGATTAAATGGAACCCCTGGTACGCCGGGTTACCTCTCCCAAGGGAGAATATGGCTGATTTCATTCTGCAGGCGTCCAAGTTGTCCAACTCGTCTTGGATCTCCCACAACACGCCAGTTGCCACGACCCAAAAGCGAAACGCACGTAAAACCCTAACGTTCCACCTCCTCTGGCGCCCTTGGGTTGCATACAGCCCTCGTGCTGGACGATATCGGTCCTTCTCCCCGAGCCCACGAAACTCACAATGCACCGCCTTCTTGTGGGAGACACTTCTTAATACCCCCCCCTCTGTTCGGCAGTCAGCACCCAAATTGAAACGCCCGTTACGCAAAGCCTCAAACCTGCGAACTGTCTACAATCACGATTTAATTGGGGATCTTGTCACGGTCGCTGGCCCACGGAGGCGGAATGGGCTCCTCTGTTCCGGGGATATTTTCACACCAACCATAACAAGTGCTCCGCAATGCGAAATGCGAAGCAATTACACAAACGGAGTGGTTTTCCAGGATGGTTCAATGGTTTCGAATTCGGGAGACGGTGCGTCAAGCTTCAAGCTTCAAGCAAGGCTGCTGAAACTCGGCCTTCATTGAATATGTATCTTAGAATTACGAACATCAAAGAGTGTCCACGTCTCGATGACACGGCAATCCTGATTCATGCACGAGGGATTGTTGCAAGGCCTGAATCCGCACTGCGATGTCCAGCATGCAGATACGAGGATACGAGGATACCTTTTTGACGAGCTGATTTCGGCTCTGAGAGTTGATTGCACTACGACGTTGGCACCCAGCCCATAACCGATGGACTGGCTTTCCCCCTGACAACTTCAAGCCAACCGAACGGAATCTGGCTGCTATTAAGCAATGACGCGAGTACGAATTACCGATCGACTGATGACAATGTAAGTCTGGCTTAATGTCTCTCTACACGTATTGCTGACCTCGATCATGGAACGCCGAACAGATGGGTTCTATCACGATTGGGCCATCATGCTCAAGCTCGAATTTTGTGGCATCATTTTTGACGCTTTTGCTACAGGACTCATAGCACCTGGAGGTCGTCCACGATGTCGGCCAAGCACAGCCAACAGCTCAACGTCCTGAGGGAGCCTTGTATGCAGCGACAGTTGGTCGACTTCCTTGGTTCAGACATTCTCGAAAGCGCCAGCTGTTGCATCTATCCTCTCAACGAAAGTTTCCTGGCGATCTTCGTGGATAAGGGGATGTAGGCCTTCGTTTGAAACACTCTGACGATGTTTTGCGACACGTGTGCCCTGAAGGCGAGGATTGCCACCTGGTTAAGGTGAAGAGAAGCCGGAGGCCTGTCCAGTGCGCGCGTGAGTAGATCCTATCCGAGGACAGATCTTAATTCTTGACATACGAACTTACCTTTTGCCAGCTTTTGCCATGCCGAACACCAGCTTGGCCACTTCAGCACTCTCCCGTACGGAAAGAGTGCATTCAGAGGCATGTATATAGGAGACGACCTGTGCCCGCCTCCAACCATGACATTCTGTCAATCAGGCCGCCCCACTCGAAACACTGGCAATTGCTCTCAGGATCGCCCTCATCGTCGTCTCTTTCTTTTCGTCCGAGGCCGACGATTGTGCTGGGGCTTCTGCCAACAGATGTGACTCCCTGGATTCACACTCGAACGGAGAGATGACATATTGCTCCGATGTGACTGGCAACGAGAGAATGACCTTACGGGTAGGAGATTCGAGAAGTGATATGTCGCTCAACAAGGTCACATGACCAGAGGTGACGGCGTCGCCGGTCCCATCTTCCGCTCACCCATTCGAGCAAAACGGCTGATCAGCTCTCTAACCGCGAAGACCATGGATTTCCTCTATCCATGCGCGGAGCCAGCCGCTGAACTAGTTTCTCCCTACTGATGAAGCCAAGCAGCTGCAGGAAGACCACTGTTGAGTGTCAGAATGCCTACACTCTAACAAGCGTCGAAGCATTCCTTTTTATCTCGCCATTTAAGAGAGGCTGTTGTGAAAACTCGAAGGTGGCAATAAAACTTTCATAGCAAACCCGTGCCTCCGAAAGGTTTTGAAACGAGATGCAGGTATTGTCAAGCGCAACGTAGTGCTGCATAGCGGAGGTATGTGCCATAACCGCGCATATGGAAAACCAAACAAAAAGTCATTGATCATGAGTGTGTGCTAATATTTTCTTTGTAAAAGCGAGAAGTCGTGTGAATGGTTTCCCAAAGCGCTTGGTCGTGGCTCAGGTGAGTCAGGTCCCGCTTATACGGGCCACAGTACACATACCCAAATTTGGCGTCAGTGGCCCGATTGGTCATCTGCGCCACCCGGAGGCAATTCTTACTATAAGTCTCCTTCAAAAGTCAAGCCACAGTAACCTCCTCTCTTGCTTTCAACCATGATCACCTCATTCCCTCGAGTCCTCCCCCTTGATACGGCAAATACGGCACACAGACGACCGATTAGAATTCGTGCTCTGCCCAGGCAAAACCTTCTAAAACGCGCGATCACCAACGACCTACGTCTCCACAATGAGACGACGCCCGCTTTCAATGGACTCCTTCCCCATGATATAATCTCGTATATATTTAGTATCTGCGTTCTGCAGCTGGATATGCACCCCACGCTTCTGTGCATGGTCTGCAAGATGTGGCATCAAATCGCAATCACCACCCCCTACCTTTGGACGACCGTACGCATCAACCTAACACTGGCCGAAGACTATCCGGGAAGATACAGCGGGTATATATCAAGGACCTTGAAGCGATCTCATGATCTCTCATTATGCGTTTACATCTTCGACGACGGTATCCCTTTGCCAACGACGGAGCTTCCCTTCCAAGGTCCAAGGACGCCTCTACCCCTGGCTCACACCATAAAGCAGCACATTTCCCGCTTCCAGTATCTCAAAGTCACCACCTCCCGTCCTTCTCTTCCCCAACTCTCAATAGGGGGTCTCCACATGTACAGCGATCTCCGCACGCTCCATATCGAGGGTAACCCCGAACGCGTGCCACAAATAAAAATCGACGCGTACTTCGCGTATTTCCTCCGGAACGTGCACATCAGCCGTACATCCTTGTACTTCCTCAAAATAAATTGGCGTAGAGTGACGAAGCTCGTCGTCGAACACGTCGCAGAAGAAGAGGTCGTCGAGATCCTGAAAAACGCGCCACAGCTCGTGTCGTGCACGCTTAAGGACCTGGTCCCTTCTCGGCACACGATGGCTGGATTCCTCAATTTGAAGCTCTCAGTGCCAAGGTTGCAGTTCGTGCATCTACGGATTAGATCGGAGTTCATGGAAATCCTGGGTTGGAAGTTCACCTTCCCCGCTCTTACGGAGATGGTGTATGAGGGCCCTCGGACGCCGCCGCCCTTCACGAGGGAAGACGCGCCGCTTCTGCCGATTTTCGTTGCTTGTCAGAATAATGGTCGCATGAAACGGCTAACCCTGATGAATTGCAATGTGCGGCCCGAGTGGATGGAATATGTCTCGGCGCTTATTTCGTCCAATACCTTCAAGGTCCATTTGGACGATTCGGTTCTCTGGGGACAGGAAAACCTGGCCAGCTCATCACGCCGGACTCCCTGACGTTGCAAAAAAGCTTAAAGCGACACTACTGGCTGGACCAGAAAACATATACTTAGAGGATAGAATAGATCTCACTGGTTACTTTGAACACATAATACCACATAATACAAAACTACCAACCCGAGTTCTAATCGTACACACTACTTACGGACCCAAATTATTGGAATCACGGATGGAGCAAGACCTTGGTGTACCCATCGACGCGACGATCGAATTTATCATACGCGTCTGCGGCGTCGTCCAAGGAAAGGTTGTGCGAGACGATGAACGACGGCTTCGCCTTTCCTGCGATGATTAGGTCGCGGAGATAGCGATTATACGCCTGCACGGAGGAAGTAGGTCGGGAGACTTCAGGTGAATATCTGGCAGCGATGGAGACGCGACGCGACGCGACGCACCTTGACGTTGCACTGGCCAGTGCCAATTGTCAATCCCTTTTCGAATAATTTTCCTAGTGGGAGCATATTAGTCCTATGCAAAACGCTCTCCAATGAAGGTGCACACCGAATGGGAACGAGATATATCCCCTGGAGCGTTAAGTATCAGCATATGTAGGCACTTGATGGTTTAAGCAC